>ML101758.1:8791-33963 GCA_003697995.1 Taxidea taxus jeffersonii
CACAGATTTTGGACCGTTGTGTTTTCGTTATCATTTGTTTCCATGGTTTTTTTCAATTCTTCTTTAATTTCCTGGTTGACCCATTCATTTTTTAGAAGGATGCTGTTGAGTCTCCATGTATTTGTGCTCTTTCCACATTTCCTCTTGTGATTGAGTTCTAGCTTCAGAGCATTGTGGTCTGAAAATATGCAGGGAATGATCCCAATCTTTTGATACCTGTTGAGACCTGATTTATGACCCAGGATGTGATCTATTCTGGAGAATGTTCCATGGGCACTAGAGAAGAACGTGTATTCTGTTGCTTTGGGGTAGAATGTTCTGAATATATCTGTGATGTCCATCTCGTCCAGTGTGTCATTTAAGACCTTTATTTCCTTGTTGATCTTTTGCTTGGATGATCTGTCCATTTCAGTGAGGGGTGTATTAAAGTCTCCAACTATTATTGTATTCTTGTCAATGTGTTTCTTTGATTTTGTTATTAATTGGTTTATATAGTTGGCTGCTCCCATGTTAGGGGCATAGATATTTAAAATTGTTAGATCTTCTTGTTGGACAGACCCTTTGAGTATGATGAAGTGTCCTTCCTCATCTCTTATTATAGTCTTTGGCTTAAAATCTAATTGATCTGATATAAGGATTGCCACCCCAGCTTTCTTCTGATGTCCATTAGCATGGTAAATTGTTTTCCACCCCCTCACTTTCAATCTGGAGGTGTCTTCAGGTCTAAAATGAGTTTCTTGTAGGCAGCATATGGATGGGTTTTGTTTTTTTATCCATTCTGAAACCCTGTGTCTTTTGATTGGGGCATTTAGCCCATTTACATTCAGGGTAACTATTGAGAGATATGAATTTAGTGCCATTGTATTGCCTGTATGGTGATTGTTACTGTATAATGTCTCTGTTCCTTTCTGGTAATACTTTTAGGGTCTCTCTTTGCTTAGAGGACCCCTTTCAATATTTCCTGTAGAGCTGGTTTGGTGTTTACAAACTCTTTCAGTTTTTGTTTGTCCTGGAAGCTTTTAATCTCTCCTTCTATTTTCAATGATAACCTAGCTGGATAAAGTATTCTTGGCTGCATGTTTTTCTCGTTTAGTGCTCTGAATATATCATGCCAGTTCTTTCTGGCCTGCCAGGTCTCTGTGGATAAGTCTCCTGCCAATCTAATATTTTTACCATTGTACGTTACAGACTTCTTGTCCCGTGCTGCTTTCAGGATTTTCTCTTTGTCGCTAAGACTTGTAAATTTTACTATTAGATGGCGGGGTGTGGGGCATAAACTACTGATTTTGAGGGGTGTTCTCTGCGCCTCCTGGATTTTGATGCTTGTTCCCCTTGCTATATTAGGGAAATTCTCTACAATAATCCTCTCCAGTATACCTTCTGCTCCTATTTCTCTTTCTTCTTCTTCTGGAATCCCAATTATTCTAATGAAAAAAAAAAAAAAAAAAAAAAAAATCTCTCGAATTCTCCCCTCGTGGTCCAGTAGTTGTTTGTCTCTCTTTTGCTCAGCTTCTTTATTCTCTGTCATTTGGTCTTCTATATCACTAATTCTTTCTTCTGCCTCATTTATCCTAGCAGTAAGAGCCTCCATTTTTGATTGCACCTCATTAGTAGCTTTTTTTATTTCAACTTGATTAGACTTTATTTCTTTTATTTCTCCAGAAAGCGTTTTTATTTCTCCTGACAGCGTTTCTCTAATATCTTCCATGCCTTTTTCGAGCCCGGCTAGAACCTTGAGAATCGTCATCCTGAATTCCAGATCTGACATATTACCAATGTCTGTATTGATTAGGTCCCTAGCCTTCGGTCCTGTCTCCTGCTCTTTTTTTTGTGGTGAGTTTTTCCGCCTTGTCATTTTGTCCAGATAAGAATCCGCTGTTCTCCTTGTTAAGTGAACTTGGTCTTGGCTGTATTTCTTTGATCTTCTCGGGGAGGGGCCTGTTGTAGTGATTCTCAGGTGTCTTTGCCCCAGGTGGAGTTGCACCACCCTTACCAGGGGCCGGGCTAAGTAATCCTCTCAGGTTTGCTTTCAGGAGCTTTTGTTTCCTGAATGCGCTTTCTGTAGAGTTCCGGAGGACGGGAATGACAATGGCGGCCTCCCAATCTCCGGTTCAGAGGAGCCGAGAGTTAGGGGCCCCAGTCTTCAGTGCGCCTTCAGAGAAAAGCGTTTAATCCTTCCAGTCTCCCAAGCCCACGTTTGCGCCGGAGACCGCGCGCGCCCGCCCGCAGACACCGCGCGCCCGCAGACCGCGCGCGCCCACAGACCGCGCTCAGAGAAAATCGTGCGTAAGCAGTCCCGTCTCACTGGCTTCTGAGAGTGCTCCGAGCTCACCCAGCCTGTGACCAAGCGTCTCTGTCTCTGGCAGAGTCCCACCTGGAGTCTCCGAACCCCGTAGATCCCTGAGCTCTCCCGGGTCGGAGTCTCCCCGGATCTTGTGGGGACCCCTCGCACAGAGCACCGGCCAGTGCCACAGAGCACCGGTCCGTGTCACAGACCACTAGGAAATCTCGGCTCTGTCTCCGCAGCCGGCTTCCCCGCTCTAATACCTGTGAGCTCTGCGACACTCAGACACTCCCGATCCTTCTGTGACCCCGTGGGACCTGGGTCCACGTTGTGAGGTCTTCACCCCAGTTTAGCCTCTGGAGCGATGTCCCTCCGTGGATCCGACTTTTAAAAGTTCTGATTTTGTGCTCCACCGCTTGCCGGGAGCCGGCCCCTCCCCCTGGGGTCTATCTTCCCGTCGCGTTGGATTCACTTCTCCGCTGGTCCTACCTTTCAGAAAGTGGTCGATTTTCTGTTTCTAGAATTGTTGTTTTTCTTCTCTTCGATCTCCTGTTGGATTTGTAGGTGTTCGGAATGGTTTGATAGGCTATCTAGCTGATCTCCTGCTGGCTGATGTCGTCTCAGCCTCCTACTTCTCCGCCATCTTGACTCCTCCCCGCCAGCTTGTTTTTAACTGGTGCCTTTATCTTGCTGGGGCCTCTCCTTAAGGATCTCTGGGCTATTTTTTGGAGACCACGTTTGCTTTTCAAAGCTACACAAAGTTCAAAGGACTGATGTAATGAACACTTATATACCCAACACCTAGATTCTATCATTGTTAACATCTTGCCATATTTGGTTTATCTAATTGTTTGTAGGGGGAAAGAGCAGGAATGTCTAGATCATTATAAAGTGAGTTGTAGAAATCAGCATATATCATCCCCTAATACTTCAACATGCATTTTCCAAGAATTAAGATATTCTTCTACATAACTGCCATATCCCCTCACATTGTTAGTACTAAGTCTTCATTAAATCATTCCCACAAAGGTGTCTTTTCTTTTTTCGAAGAAGGATCCAAACATGCTTTCCACAGTGCATTTCATTGTTAAATTTCATTAGTCTCTTTTATTGTAGAACAGTCACATCCACATTTTGTTTGGTGACTTTTTAAAGAGACCAAGCTCGTTGCTTTATAGAAAAATCCCACATTCTGAATTTCACTGATTTTTTTTTTCTTGTAGTATTTTTAACTTGTTCTCTAGCCCTCATATCTCCTCTGTACTGGAAGTTATGTCTGAAACTTAATTAGATTCAGCTTCAACATGTTCTGGCAAGAAGACTTCATGGCTAATGCTGTATTCTTCTTGCTCTGTTTGTAGAATACCAAAATGAAAAAAAATTCAAATGCCCAGCACAAGAAGAATAGATAAAGTAGAGTATATTTATACCGTGGAATTGTGTACAATCCTAAAAACCTACAGCCACACAAAACAGTGTTGACAAATCTCACAACCATTATGTTAAGTGGAAACAGAGCAGGAAAGAATACATACTGTAGGGTTATATGTATAAGAAGTTCAAAACAGTTTAAATGTTAAACGATGATACTTAGAGAATAAACTGGAAAGCAGCAAGAGTGATACAACCAGGACATAACAGGGTAGTGGTTGTTTCTAGAAAGGTGTAGTGACAGGCAGGGTATATCAGAGATGACTCTGGGTTGCTGATATGGCTCTGTTTCTCCACCTGGGTTATAGTTTTATTGGCTAATTTCATTAAGTTTTGCACTTCTGTTTTGTGTATTGTCTTATATGTGTCATTTCACACACAAAAAGAGGTTAAACAAAGCTGCATTCTAAAACATTCTTTATACGAATGGCTGTTTGTAGGCTGTGTCAGTAGGTGCACGTTCAGTACAGCCCACACAGAAAGATGCTGTGTGGTACACCGAACAGACTTGGTGGGAAAGAAATCAGTTCAGCTGTACAAAGACATGCGAAATACTGATCTTTTTCACCTATAAATGTGTTTTGCAGAAAACAAGTGTTCACAGTCGGTTGGGGGTTATTTATAATCCTACTTCAAAAATAAATGAAGAGAACACAGCTATTTCTAGAGGAGTTTTGGCAGCTTTTCTTACACAGAAAAACAGCTTTTTGAGAAACTTTCTCAGGAAACTGGCAAAAGAAGAAACTGCCACAGCTATTTACTCTGGAGAAAAAATTAAAACATTCCTTACTGAGGTCAGTACCTATTTGTTTGGAATAATAAGTATCTGTTGTGTATTTAGGAAGTATAAGCCAGTGTTACCATGTTACTGAAAAACATCAATAAGTATAATCAGTTGGACATAATAAGCATTCCTTTAAACGGGAAAAGATAAATATTAAATGATATGACTTTGCATCAAAGCATTTAGCAAACCAAGTATTTCTGCTACTACTTTGTGATCCTTGAAGTTGATGGCATTCTCGTTAGGACATGGACTTAAATGAAGAAATGGGAGTTAAAGGATTATGTAAATAATACTCAGGTATTTCCCTGAAGGGATCCAGTATGAGGGACATTATAAAGATGGAAAATGATCCTCAAGAAGGAAGATTCATTAATCCTTTCAAAACTATTTTCTGACTGTCTGCCCAACAGTGGAGATGCACTTGTGAACAAGGCAGGTATATTCAGTCCCTGCTTATCTGAAGCTTATCTGGTAGTGGGAAAGACAGACAGACTGAATAGTGCTGGAACAATATAAAGAAAGAAGAGGGTAGATAGTTTGAGGGATGCTCTTTTAGCCGGAGTGGTCAGGGAAGGCATCTCTAAAGAGTTTACATTTAAGCAAAGGTCTGAAACGAGAAATCAAGCCGTGAAAAAATCTGCAAGAAGAATGTACCAGATTCAGGAACACAGTAAGTCTAAAGGACTGCCACAGAGGTCCGCTTTCCAGGTTTGAAGTATGCGCAGAAGATCATTATGAGCAAACTAGAGACAGTGAAGTGGAGAGTACAAGGAGATGAGGTCAGGAACAGAACCCAGATATTTCAAGCACCTATAAGACATGGTAAGGGCCTGAAGTCTTTCCTGAGTATAATGGGAAACCACTGAGGAATCTTGAAGAAGTGAGTAATCTTTAAAAAGATGACTTTGAATGCCATGTGAAGATTTGGTAGTAGGCAGACCAGAATGGCAATAGGATGAACAGTTAGAATGCTATTGCGATAATCGAGGCAAGAAATAATGGTGTCTTGGACTAGGTGGTAGTGGTAGAGATAGTGAGGTGGTTGGCGCTTAATATTTGTTACAACTCTAGTCAACAGGATTAGCTGATCAGTTGTATGTGACATAAAAGGTAATATGCTTACGTTGTAGCTTGAGTGGCTTGAATTGATGGTGGTGTCTTTTTTTGAGATGGGGAAATCTAGGTGAGCTTTGGACACGTGAGGGATCAAAAGTTAAGTCTGAACATGTTGGAAGTTCCTGTTGGACATTCAAGTGGAGATGTTGGATTGACAGTTGAGTTAATGGGTGTAGAAATCAATTTAGGGTTGTTGGGGTATTTTTAGAGTCAGACACTTTTGAGAGCTACCAACATTATACACAATTTAAAGCTAAGAAATTGGATGAGATACCTCAGGAGTAAGTTGGATGAGAGAAGAGGCTGAAAACAGAGCCCTGGAACATTCCAAGATAGAGAAGTGTGCAAGAAAAGGATGATCCAGTAAAGGAGACAGATGGAGCAGCCAACAAGTTAGGAACATAACCAGGAAAGTATGGTATCCTGAAAGTCAGTTGGAGAAAATATTTCAAGGAAGAATGATCAACTATGCCAGATGTTCCTAAAATAGGCTTCATAACTGACCATTTACTTATTAAGATGGTCATTGATGAGAATTGTTTCAGTGGAGTAATAGGTATAAAAGCAGATTGAAAAGAGAATGGGAAGTCAGGAAATGCATATAGGTAGCCCTTTTTAAAAAAAACTTTATTTTATCACAAACAGAGAAATATTTTGTATCTAGAACAGAACTTGAGGTCAAGGATTTCTAAACTGGGGAGATGTCACTGTTTTATATGGACACTGTCCATCCAAACAATGAGAAAGAATGATACAGAAAGAGGGGAGCAGAGTTAAGAGCAAAGTGCTTGAGTAGATAGAGGTGCCAGGATCCAGTGCACAAGTGTTAACTGTTGGTCTTAAGAAAAGAAATGTTCGGAGTACCTGGGAGGCTCAGTCAGTTGGGCATCTGGTTCTTGGTTTTGGCTCAGGTCGTGATCTCAGGGTCCTGGTTCGGGCTTCTGATTCAGACTCTCTCACCCATTCCCTCTGCCCCTCCTCCCTGTGTTCTCTCTCTCTCTCTCTCTCTGAAATTAAAAAAAAGAAAAAGAAAAGGAACTGTTTGTCTGTTTTAACCAGAAGGAAGGCAGAATGTATGGGCACAGTTGTAGAAG
The DNA here is from genome assembly GCA_003697995.1 of Taxidea taxus jeffersonii. Taxonomy (NCBI): domain Eukaryota; kingdom Metazoa; phylum Chordata; class Mammalia; order Carnivora; family Mustelidae; genus Taxidea; species Taxidea taxus. The sequence continues at coordinate 15,504 of ML101758.1, forward strand.
GGTAGATTTATTTGGTGGCAGCAGGATGAAGTACTTCTAATTATATTCATTTTCAGAAGAAATTCCAGTCATTGCCAAGTGTAAGAGTAAGAGTAGGTATTATTAGGGGTTTGAGGAAAGAGGAAAAAATGCCACATATTTCTCTATTATTCTGAGAGTGAGCAAGTGAATTTAATACATTAGCATGGAAAGGTTTCCTAGGGCCCACTTGATGCTAATGACCCTAAATTGAAAGTGAGAGCAGTATTAGTTGCATGTTTTTCTCTAGGTGTATTAACAAATTGGTTCTAGTTGCAGGGGAAGCAGAGTTGTGTTCAAACAGAGCTGGGGATTTGCCAGGTGAACATGAATTCAGGGAGGCATTCAAGGGAGCTAAGCATGGAAGGTCTTTGTTGTGGTAAAGGACTTCGGGGTGCAACTCAGGAGGAAAATTACAGGAGGTATGATGGACAGTAAATAAGTGGTAGAGGTTCAGGACTGAAGGGGTTGAGTAATGGTCTGATGACACTAGGTTGCATGAGCTGGAAGTTCTGGAGCTTGTGGTCAGAGATGGGTTGATTGAGATGGAGATTTTGGAAGTAAGCAGGATCTAAGGCTGCACTGTCCACTACTGTATCCACTAAACTAAATGTGGCCCTTTAAGACTTAAATGAAAATTAAGTTAAAATTTAAATTCTGGCACGTGTGGTGATGAGCGCTGGGTATTATATGCAACTAGTGAATTGTTGAGCATTATATCAAAAACTAATGATGTACTGCATGCTGGCTAATTGAACATAATAAAACATTTTAAGAAATGAAATTAAAAATAAATAAATAAGTAAATAATTTAAGTTCTGTGCCCCAGTCATACAAGCCACGTGTTAAGTGCTCAGTGAGTGCAGTGAAATATTCCTACCATCATGGGAACAACGAACCTGTTAGAAATTCAGAATTTAAGGCCCCACCCTGGATCTTCTGAAATAGGACATTTTAATAAGACACCAGGTGATGGAACATTAAAATTTCATAAGTACTGATACGGAGAAGTGTGTCTTAGTGTGCAGATGTGAAGAACCTGTTCATGGTTTATTTTCTGTGAATGTCCATATATTTTTTGACTCTAACCAAGGATTACTTGTGTATTTCAGAAATAAAATGCATTATTACTAAATTAGTTTTTTGAGATTGGTAGAATGAGGTGAGGTAGGGTATTTCTATTTTAAACCATTGTTTTTACCAAGTGTTCCAAATGGGGGTACTGAGTTCAAAATTTAATAAACATTTGTTTCATTTCTTTAATGTTAAATTTTATTTCTGTTGATGCCTCCCAGCATATTCCTAATCAATAATCCACCTGAAATTTTCTAAGAATGAATGGCATATCTGCTTGTAACAAAATTTATAATTATGGTAATGCTTGGCAAAGAAATATTCTTTTTTTAATGTTTCAGAAGAAAATAGTACTTTTAAAAATCATAATTTAGAATAATTTAAAATTTTGCATTAATAAAGCAGGCTTTAAGAAAGTGCTTTAATATGTTTTCTCTTGCTAATTTCATCCTTCTTAATTTATGCTTTAGGGGATGGATAAGAATGCTTTTGAGAAAAAATATAACACTGTTGGAGTGAATATTTTCCAAACTCATCAGCTGTTCTGTCAAGATGTACTTAAATTGCGTCCTGGAGAACTAGGTATTGTCAGCAATGGGAAAGTAAGTAGAAAAAGCAGTTGCTCACTTTTCTCATGGGCCTGTGCTGGAGGGGTTTCAAATGTGTCTCACAACATACCTGCTACAGCACTTGCAGAGGTCGGGGCTCCTACGCCAGGCACAGCACACAGGTCTGAGCATGAAAGATAGGGCGTGCTGCTGGTTTCCTCACCCCAGCCACCGCTGATGACGGCTCTGAAGGTGGTGGGTAAGACTGTCCCATGGGGTGAGCTCTGATTCGGCTCTGTTACAAGTAGTAGAAGGAACAACTTCGTATCCACTGCAGCACTGGGACTGAGAACCACGGTCGCACGGGTGGACAAAGTACGTTGTGACTCTTTTTTCTTATCGCTTTTATCGACAATTGGCTAACTTCCGGAAGTATTGAATTGTTATTTTGGAGGTAAAATGTAATAGTTATTAATGGAATCATTAAAATCTATAAGGAAAACCACTCTTACTCCTACCCTCCTAATAAAATTTATTATTAATAGTTTATTGTTCCACCTTCTAACCCTTTTTTCTACTCTACATAGCCATGTCTGGTTTGTAAAAATACAGAATTGTAATCCTATTTTATATATGATTACATATATAAAATCTTATATAACTTTTTCTTAGTATATCAGAAACATTTTTCTGATTAGAGAATCTTTATAGAAATACAGAATTAATGATGATATCTACTTATTATTTTTTGAGCATGAGAATCTGGTTTTCTCAGGAATGATTTAAGTTTTAAAAAATTGAACCTGGCGCTTAGATTTATTAAGATTTCAACTAATGCAGTGTGTTTGACATATCTTTGCTTGAACTACCAAATTATACATACCTAAATTGTCTTCTAAGCTGTATATAATAGACTCTTAACGTTTTCTTTGTTTTCTACGTTTTTTTAAGATTTTATTTATTTGAGAGAGAAAATACATGCAGGAGGAGGGGCAGAGGGAGAGGGAGAAGCAGACTCCCTGCTGAGCAGGCAGCCCTACGAGGAGATGGGCTCAATCCGTGGACCCTGGGATCACGACCTGAGCTGAAGGCAGACACTTAACTGACTGAGCTACCCAGGCACCCCTGTTTTCTACATTTCACCAATGTTTTATTACCATATCATTTTCCCTTGAAATTATGCTTATTTGCTCTTTTTTTCTTAATTTTTAAAAGATTTTTATTTACTTATTTGACAGAGAGAGACACAGCAAGAGAGGGAACACAAGCAGGGGAGTGGGAAAGGGAGAAGCAGGCTTCCAATAGACCAGATAGCAAGGATCCCAGGATCATGACCTGAGTCGAAAGCAGACGCTTAACAACTGAGCCACCCAGGCGCCCTGCTTATTTGTTCTTACTTGAATCTTTAAGTAGTAGATAGTAGGAATTGGAGATTAGTGAGGGACTCATATTTGCAAACCTTCACAGATCAAATATATCTGTTTCAGTGTAGCAGTGTTCAGGCTAATTGCATTAGCTCCTAAAGGTTCATCTTTGTACAGTGCTGTTTCACAAATCAGTGACAACAGTTGTCATGTGTTGTTACAGTAATACAAAGTATTTGTGAATCTGATAGTGAGGAATGTGGAAGCGAGCACAGAAATTGAATTGCTTTTTCTTTTTAACGGTTGCTCTGGGAAGAAATGTAGCTTTTATTTATTTTTTATTCATTTATTTTTTTTTAAGATTTTTTTTATTTTTTTATTTATTTGTCAGAGAGAGAGAGAGAGAGCGAACAAGCACAGGCAGACAGAGAGGCAGGCAGAGGGAGAAGCAGGCTCCCCGCCGAGCAAGGAGCCCGATGTGGGACTCGATCCCAGGACACTGGGATCATGACCCGAGCTGAAGGCAGCTGCTCAACCAACTGAGCCACCCAGGCATCCCTTTTATTCATTTATTTTTAAATTTTTTAAGATTTTATTTATATATTTGACAGTGAGAGAGAGAGAGAGTGAGCACAAGTAGGGAAGTGGCAGACAGAGGGAGAAGCAGGCTCCCCACTGAACAGGGAGCCCGATGTGGGGCTCGACCCCAGTACCCTGGGATTGTGACCTGGGCCAGAGGCAGCCACTTAATGACTGAGCTACCCACGTGCCCCAAAATGTAGCTTTTTAGAATGGTTTTACAGTATGTGGCTATCTTTGGCTCTGTCTGGCATTTTAAGGGATAAAGAGGAAAATATTACACCTGATGTATCTAGTACCTTGCCTTTTGGTAATACATTATGAAAAAGCTCCCCTCTGTTTTCTTTGTCATTGTTTAATGTAATTCATAAGTTGTTATCAATATTAGTGATAAAAATGTTAGTGATATTTATGGTTATTTTTCATAGAATAATGGTTTCTTCTCATTGTCCTTGAAATTTACAAAAGTAATCAGATCCTAGGGGCACCTGGGCATTGGCTCAGTCAGGTAAGCTTCCAACTCTTGATTTCGGCTCAGGTCATGATCTCAGGGTCATGAGACTGAGCCCCACGTCAGGCTCTGCACTCAGCATGGGGTCTGCTTGAGATTCTCATTCTCCCTCTCTCTCTCTAAATAAAAGCTTAAAAAAATATATTCAGATCCTAATTTTGCACCAGCTGTGAACCAAACATTCTTCTAGGTTCCGAGAGTATAGTAATGAACAAACATGTGTTCGTGACGCTTATATTTTGGTGGTCAGCAACAGAGAACAAGTAACATCCTTATTGATAAGGTGTAATTTGGAGAGAACCAGAGGAGGTGAGGGAGCAAGCCATATGGAATATCTGGAAGAAGAATGTTCTAGATAGAGGGAACAGTGAGGGCAAAGGTCCTAAGGTGAGATGATTGCTGTGTGTTCTAGGAGTCACGGGTACAAAGAGAGTAGTCAGGAGAGAAGCTGAGCTAAGTAGCTGCCATACCAGACACTGTAGGGTTTTATAGACTGTGTACGAAGTCCTGCTTTAGGCTGGATGAGTCGTGAAGCTCATGGTTCTGGACAGAGGACTGACATGATCCAACTCATGTTTTCTCTGGATCTCTAGTGTCTGTTCTGTTGAGAATAAACTGTAGGGGTCAGGAAACCAGCTGGGAGCCATTTCAGTAGTCCCGGCAAGAGCTGCTGGTGGCTTGGCCCAGAATGGCTGTGGTGGAAGTAGTGAGGAGTGGCTGTGGGATGTATTTTGGAGAAAGAGTGAACAGGAATTGCGGACAGACTTGACGTGGGATGTGAGAGGACTGTGTAACCAGCAGAGTGGGGTTGCCATGTAATAAAGGCGAGGAAGTCTGCAGACAGTGTGGGGTTGTTGAGGAGGAGTGGAAGAGGAAGGAGAGTTCATTCTGCACAGAGGAAGAGTTCACCAGTCAGTTCTGGGTGTCCGCTCGCTGGCTTGGCAGTTGAACGTATGAGTCGAATGCAGGGGGGGGAGGTTGGAGCTGGAGATGATAGCAAGTCAAATTATGTTGACTTGTGTGTTGATTCATAGGAAGTTATACTTGCATTTATGGAAGTCTGTTTCAAATTGAAAAGTATATCTGTAAAGCAGTACTGTGGTTTATGAGCTGTCGTGTAATACTTAGCTTATTACTCTGTCTCCGAGTAATGCTTAAAAAGCACAATAATCACACCATTTGTAGCAGGTAGTTCCAACTCTGAACCAGATAGTTTAATGATTGGAATCTGACACTTCAGAATCAGTCTTAATTCTGAACCTGTCCAAATGTTTGTTAGAATTGGAACATACTCAAAGCCAAATTGTTCAATGTAATGATTAAAACTGGCGGGAGGGGGAGGGGCAGCAGTCATCTTATACTTTCTTACTATATGCTCAAGAATTAAAAATTTATATGTTTTTAGTAGTCAGTAACATGCTAAATAATACTGTTACTATAATTATAATGAATTGACTTATTAACCTACATGTTTACAGATTGGTGAAAGACAAGGGGTAGCAGAAAGTAGAAAAACAAGCAAGACCTTTTTCTTAGGCAAATAAATCTGGATTCAGATTCTATTTGCACCATTAATTATATGACCTCTATGAGACTTGGTTTGGAAATGTCATTTGGACAGAGGAAATGATGATAGTCTATTTTACAGAGTCATCAGAGATTAAATATACTTTTAAACCTAAAGCACATAAAGCAGCCACAGATAGTAAACTTTCAATAAATAGTTATTCCTGTTTTCTCTTTAAATATTTGAAAGCTGTCATAAGAAATAGTGGATACATTTGTAGTATCCATTTGCATTATACTTGATTAGAGTTGGAAGAGAATCAAGGCCAGTTGCTGAGACCTCCATGAGTATAGAGAGATTTTTAGCTCAGTATATGGTTGAATACTCTGAGTTTTCTAAAATATTAATGAGCTGTCAAAGGAGGTAATGCATTTCTGTTACAACAGTTACTCTCTATAACTGAAAAATCACATTTCCAAAGGGTTGTAAAGAAGATGGATAGGTTGGGGCACCTGGGTGGCTCAGTGGGTTAAGCCTCTGCCTTTAGCTCAGGTCATGGTCTCAGGGTCCTGAGATCGAGCCCCACATCAGGCTCTCTGCTCAGAAGGGACCCTGCTTCCCGCTGTCTCTCTCCCTGCCTCTCTGCCTACTTGTGATCTCTCTTTCTCTCTCTGTCAAATAAATAAAATCTTTAAAAAAACAAGAAGAAGAAGATGGATAGGTTGGATAGGCACCAAATAGGTTGCATTGTGTTTTTACAGGACTTTCAAGTTCAGTGTTCCTTTTTCTCAATTTGGACATTATGTGAATTTCATACTATTTAAGTTACCTTATTCCACAAATATTATGTTCAACTTTAAGTAGAAGAATAAAGACACAAAAGAATCAAGTTTCTCCCGGCTATTTCATACTGAACTTAACATAGGTGAAATAGAGCCAGTTCTCTGGTGGATTTTAATCAGTGAAGATAGTCGATCTAATTAACCCCTTAAACTAATTTGAGATATTTCCTTTTTCTAAGTTATTAACAAAAGTGCTGTAATCACTAGAGGTGGTATAGATAAAATCCAGCTCTTTTCCAGGCCTCTCCTAGTCATAGTCCATAAAATATAACATTGAAAGTGCTTTCAAAGTTATCTTAAAAGGGGTACCAAATCCTAAGGCAATGAAATGTTTTTATATGTACTTTTAGTTTTATAGTGCCTGTTTTTTGCATTTTTAAGAGCCCATTTTTTTATGTTTAAAGTGAAACATGGTATTTGTTTAGCTGGAATGCTGACATCCCAGCTCATATCATCTGTGATATGGGCAAAGGAGAAGAGAGTCAAGAACTTTATCAATTTTTAGAAAATATTAATTGCAGAAGCAGATGAAGGGGAAGTGAGAAAGTCTGCTACAACCATTTTGTTCTGGTCTTTTAACCAAGGGAAAAAAATGCTCTGGACAATATGCCTTCCAGTTGTTTGTCCTTAAGTGTAGGTGTCTAGTGCCTAAGACTATGTCAGGCTGACCTTCTACATCGGGGCTTGTGTTCATGATTTGCTGATGACCGCACATGCTAGTTCCCTCGGAGGATGCTAATGGTAGTCGAGTTGGTGGTCGTTGTGATGGAGTAGCCATCCTACAGAATTAGGTGCGTGGCAGTTTGACACCTTGCCCCTCTAGAGTTACTAGTTTAAAGCTGAGCTACATGACCTTGCTGGGCTCCAAGCCATTGTACAGCATCAGTTTGATGAAGATGGGTTGGTACATTTAAGTAATTATGTGATCTGTCTGTTTTTTGCTCTTTTATGCCTTGGTTATGTACTAATTTATATCAACACAGTGTAGACCACAATGTACAGGTGAATAGAAAAGCAAATTGAAAAAATATTTCTGAAATATAGACACTTGCTTTCAAAATTTACCTTAGGATGGAAAGCCTTTGGTTTTTGGAAGCATTATGTTTCAGAGTGAAACTTTCGAATGGAAATAATTTACTCCTTTTTAATTTTGTCAGTTTGATTTTGGTGTTTATGCAAATGTTATTTGTAAGATCAGAGTAAGAAACATTTTTCTCTTCTTTGTTTCCCAGTAGATCTAGTAAACTGTGGAATTGATAGCCACCATCTGTTTAATCTGTAATCAGTTTTTGCTTAAATATCTATCTGATGAGAAAATATTTGTCCCAAACTGGTATCTTCTAGAAGGTATACAATAATAAAATTGCTTTTGTTTTAAGTTCTCAGGACCTTTAGATGAAAATTTCTATACAGAAGATTTTTACTTCTTGGAAAAAATAACATTTACCAATTTAGTAGAGAAAATTAAAGGCATTGTTGAAAATATGGAAATCAGCTCAAAGAAGTAAGTATTTAAAATCGTAAGAACAATTCATTTTTGGGGGGGTGCTATTTTGCATCTTATTTTTTCTTTTTAAGATTAGAAAGTGTTTCAGGTATGTACATAAGCTGTAATAAGAGGTTTATGGAGAATATTGAAAGAACAAAAAGCATCCGTATACTCACCACCACCAAACCGTAGATGACGATAGTTTGTTTTATTTGCTCTGGATCTTACTGTCCTCTTTGCTTCTCACCCACCCAGCCCGTCTCCATCCTCCCTGAGAGGTAACCATTTTCCTAAGTGTTGTGTGCATGATCCCATATTTGCGTTTATGCTTTTGCTTCTTACGTGGATGTCCATGATCAGTGCTGATGTGTTGAATGCCTGACTTCTACAGAGAAATGCTATTTACCGTGGCTCCTTTGCACCTTCTGCTGGAGCTTTATCTGCATTCACGTACGTAGAGCTAGTTTCTGCATTTCACTTCCTTCTTAATGTTTCAACTAATGGATATACTATAGTTCATTTATACAATCCCATACTGAGATACAGTTAACATGGCTGTAGTTTTTTACTGGGTCAGCAATGCTGTAAGGAACCCGCTGTAAGTGTCTGCTTGTGCGGTGGGAGTCTCTCTAGAGCACAGGATTGTTGCATTGGGGTCGGAGTTTCTGCGTGTCCTCTGCTTCACCACATACTGTTAGTAGTTGCGTAGTTAACCCTCCCACTGAAACGCGAGAGCTCGCTCCCCAGTTCTTACCAATACTTGGTATTACCCGACTTGTTAATTTTTTCTATCTTGTGGATGTGAAATTGTGTCTTTTTTTAATTTGCATTTCTTTGACTTTAAGTAAATTGAGTGTCTTTTCATACGATTATTTTCACTCATGTTTACTTTTCTGTAAAATACCCATACGTGTCTTGCTTAGCTCTCTGTCGGGTTCTTTTCTTCTTTTTTTTTTTTTTTTAAGATTTTATTTATTTATTTGACAGAGATCACAAATAGGCAGGGGGGGGGGCAGACTCCCTGCTGAGCAGAGAGCCCGATATTTTCTTCTTTTAATGATGTATAAATATTTTCTATGATGCTCTATACTAATCTCTATAAATTATATGTGCCTCGTGTATTATATCACAGTTGGTGACATGGCTGTTTACTTTTTTATTGTAATTTTTTACCAGATGCATAGAAGTTTTTAATTTCATTATCAAAATATTATCAGGTTTTTTCCTTCACAGCTTGTCTGTGCTCTGCGTGTGAGCATGTGTGTGTCTGTACAATGTATAAGAATTTTCTGTAGCCTGAATTCATAAAGATATCCTCCTTTATTTTCTTCTAAAAGTTTTACAGTTTTATTTTTTTGCTGAATGATATCTTCAGTTCTTCTTGGCTCTTTATTCTGTTCCACTAGTGTACTGGCTTGTGCCACTCCTACACTCCAGTTACCCCAGCTCCATAATGAATTTTGATACTAGATAGCAGAAATTCTCTCTTCTGCCTCTTCAAAATTGTGTTGACTATTTTTGGCTACTTGTTTTTCTGTATAAATACTATTAGGACCAGCATAGCAAGTTCCTTTAAAAAAACGTTCCTGGAATTTTTATGGGAATTTCTTTGAATTTATAGATAGCTTAAGGAGAATTGTCATCATTATATAATATTAAATTACCCATCTATTACATATAGTCATATATTACTTGTATATAGCTATATAAATGTATAATACATTTTATATATATGGTTGTATATATAATTTAATATAATATATAAAATAATATAGGTATATAACTGATGTATATGGTATATAATTGTGGTATATGATTTATATATAAAAATATATATGAGGATATGTAGGTAGGTGGTTAGACACACTTTATGTTCCTTTTGGGTCCTTCAGTGAAGCTTTCACTTATGTCCCATGAGGTCTTACACATGCTTTTTTATTTATTCTCTTTATGCCTTTAGTTCATATTGTAAATGGTATATTTTAAGCTGCATTTTCAAATTGTTTAATGCTAAATTACAGGAACAATATTAGGTTCTATATTGATCTTTCTTGCTTGACTCTCAATTTCTGTAACATTTTATCTACTATTAGACTCTCCTGTCATTTGTGAATTTTAACAGCTTTGTTCTCTAACATCCAGCTTTTAAACTTCTCATTAACATTGGCTTTTTTCTTGATTTAGTTTGCTTAATTTAGTCAAAGATTTTTCTATTTTATTAGACTTACTTTACTGATTTACTTTTTTACTTTTCATATATGTGGACTTAGGACATGCCAAGCTCCTAAGTGTTTTTTTTTTTTTAATCAGTTTTGGTTCTTTTTATTTCTTTTTAATCTATTCTGTTTTATAAACTTCTCAAGTTGAATTCATAGCTTGTTAATATCACATTTTCTCCCTTACATATCCTTAAATTACCAGGTTAAAGCACCTTACCAACTTATTTAGTTGTATCACATAAGTTTTAAAATATAAATATTTCATTATGATTCAGTGCTAGTATGTTCAAATTTCTGTTTTTATTTTTTTAACATTTTTTTTTTTAATATTTTGAAATATTTATACATGTTGGCTTCATCAAGGCAAATTTGGTCCATTTTATTGTTTTTATCTTCTTTATATAGAATTATGCCTTGATCTTGTTAGGCACCCAGTAAATATTTATTGAATAAATAAATGAAGAAGATGTGCTTCAGATTTTCTAAATGGCACGGTGTGTAAGTTATCTCCAGTTTGTTTTGAACTGTGATTAGAGAACATGGTTTGTGAATATCATTTATTATTTATTTCTCTGAATTTTGTGAGACAAGGTTCATTCTTGTCATTGTCCCATGCTTGATTTTTTTAAAGGAATATTCTCTAATTGTGAGGAAGATTTTATACATGTCTATTATATTGAACATGCTAGGTTTTTTCCAGCCATCAAAATACTGAGTACCTTGTTTTATCTGTCAGTTATTAAAAGAAGTTTGTGGAAACACTGCTAGAATCATGGATCTATCATTTAATTCTTATAACTTTGTCAATTTTTGTTTTAAGTATTTTGAGCTATAGTCCTGTCTACCCTAATTCAGAACTGTTAGGTTTCTAGTGAATTGTTCCTTTTATCATTATATAAATTACTCCTTTCCTAATAATTATTTTGTTTTAAAGTCAGTGGCATCTTATATTTTAGCCAGATTAATGTCCTTTTGGGTCGTTTTTCTGTTATATCTTTTTCTGTTCTTTACTTCAGGGTTCCCCAGTGTCTTGTAGCGTACAGCTAGGCTTTGAGGTGGTTCTTGCCAGAACTCAAAGCTCTGATTCTTACTCTTGAATACAGAATTCTGATCCAGATGAAATGGATGTCCTTACTTACTCTGTCAGTTAGGAAGTAATTCATCAGTTAGGAAATGATGTTCACATAGAAAATTATAAATAAAGTCATGAAGTAAAGGCTTTTCTACAGTAAAGAGATAATATCCAGTTATTTTCAAGTGGAAAATATATGTTTATTATTATATATGTTTATTAAGTGGCCATTAAGCAGAGTCCTACATGTCAGAACCTGGTAGTCCAGTAAAAAATCATATAGTAGACACAGGTTCTCAACCTACTCAGGATCTAAATTTCTTTATAAAATGGAAATGCTTATTCTTTCTTTTCTTTTTCCTCTTCTTTCGAAAAACTTGTCTTAAAATTCAGCCAACATTTTCTGCCCCAGTGTATCAGTGAACATAAAATACATTTCCTCCATCATAGATTTTCAAATTTGGTTATATTTAATCTAGGTATTTGTTTTATACGGTTTTAATTAATTTTCAAACTAACTTGTGACCATAGAAGTCTGGACTTCTTAATTATATTTACAACTCCCCCCCTTTGTGGTTCTTCCTGCTCTTCTTTCTTTCCTGTGTGAGCCCCATTGCTTGGACACATAACCAGCACTCAGCAAATATTGCCTTGAATTGAATGATGCCCCATATGCTACAGACACTGCTGAGAACACCACTTATAAGTGTTTAAAGATCATATCAATGATAAGGAAAAGCAGAGTAGTTTTTAAAGCAGCAGCCATCTTACTTTAAACTGACAAATTACTAACAAGTTTGGAAGAAAAGTTATTTACATAAAGCTTGTCTATTGGAGATTTTTAAAATTAAATTTCTGTTTCTCAGAGCATTTTTGACATGAAATGTGGACCTTTCTTCTTTGAAAAACTCACACATTGTCTTGTTTTTCTAGCATGAGTGACCTTGTTATGAAAGTTGATGCCCTTCTTTCCTCTTTGCCTAAACTTGCATCTCGCCATGATATCACATTTCTGAGAGAGAATCACAGGTAAGAACATAATAGTGTCTGCCTTTTTTCTGTCACTGCATCCCATACTCAATTATGGTTTCCATTTGTATTTAAAATATAGCAAAATTTAAAGTAGAGTTAAAAATTGTTAGGGAAGAAATGTGTTTGATGAGATTAGGAAAATAAATTCCAGTTAATTATATATTCTAGCAAATAAAGGATGATGTGTAAGGATCTGAGGCTTCAAGTAAATTCTGTCTAGTATAATTTGTTTAATTATCTTTCTTGTTCAAGATCATTTGGGATTTTTGTAGTATCTTGGGATTATCATTATATATAAATAATATGTTTATATTCTCAGTGTATAGAAGATTCAGTTACTGAAGAATTCTGATTAATAAAATGTAGACACGGGGGCGCCTGACTGGCTCAGTTAGAAGAGCAAGTGACTCTTGATCTCAGGATTGTGAGTTCAAGTCCCACACTGGGTGTAGAGATTACTTAAATGAATAAATAAATAATAAAATGTAGACATGTACAAGAGTGTGTCCAAGATGTGTTCAATGGAACGCTACCCTGAGACATTAACACATATATTCTGAGAGGAAAACTGTTCTCTGGTCAAATAACTTTAGGGAACACTGCATTCTTGGGAGGGGATAGGGAGAGATTTCCAGTATGCATCAGTATGTTAACAGTTATGAAATATCTACTTAAAGGTGAAAGAAAAATTCATTTTTGGTTAATTAGCAATTGTGCAACTTATTTATCCATGGAAAACTTTTTGGTTAAAAATTTATTATTTCATGAAGATTAGATTCCCGAAAGCAGCCCTCAGAGAAATACTGTTTCCGGGCAATAAACTGGTGTGTAATTTCAGTATATTACACAGTTCCTCTAAGATAGTCAAAATGAAATTCACCAAGCTCTGTCTACATATGTACAATTTTCTGTGTCCCCAGAAGAGAACCTTTTCTGTTGTTTTTAATTAAGGACCACACAGAATTGGGAAAGATAGACATCAAATAATTAAACTATAAGCATGCTTTATCATATGATCTTTTTTCTAATCACTGCTCCTATAAAACTAAATGGAGACAAATGGTTTAGCCCAGACTCGCAGTGGCTGGCACTTTCTTGTAAGCTGGCTGGTTTTATGGCAGATGCCATCTCAGGTTGTCCATGTGTACCTCTGGCGATAACACCGGCTGTCTTTAGAGAGGTCTTGACACACACGCAGGAGTAAACTCGGCGAAGATTACTTTCTAAAGAAAGTAGCACTGTTCGAAAGGAAGTGTTACTGTTCTCAGATAACTGAGATTCAGTACTTGTATTTTTAAACACATCTGCTGGAATTATTCTTAAGGATGATTTATTATTATTTTTTAATTTGACAGAGATCACAAGTAGGCAGAGAGGCAGGCGGCAGGGACCGGGGGGGAAGCAGGCTCCCCGCTGAGCAGAGAGCCCGATGTGGAGCTTGATCCCAGGACCCTGAGAACATGACCTGAGCCGAAGGCAGAGGCTTAACCCACTGAGCCACCCAGGCGCCCCTGGAATTCTTATAAACTTCTTTGACTTCTGCATGCCACATGCTGAAATAATTTAACACAGATTGCTCAAAACCGTCATTGTAAACATTAGTCACTAGATTGTTCCATGATGCTATATTATACTTGGGAATTTTGATACGTTTGGAACTTATGCCCATGTTTTAATGTCTGATACATTTGATCTTTTATAGTTTTATTGTTGGTTGGTCTTGACTTTCTTTCTCTGCCTTTCATATCTGTCAATGCATCTGCTGCTTTTAAGCCTACTGCCTTATTTTATAAAGATGGAAGACCATGATGCGACTTTGTGACAGTGGTCTACAGTTCTCCCAATTTCTTCTGTTATTTCTGGGGCATTACTATAAATATAAATGGGCATGTGGCCTCTATGTATTGGCGTGCCCGTTTATACGATAATACATACTCATCTAATGCCTGCATCCTGAAACTTGCAGAGTCTGTCATTTGCCGTTTTCTGAGTTTATGAGTATAATTTAGGCATTCAGCCTTTTTTTCTAATGTTTACCCAGGTTGATATGTTTATCTCGATCAGCATGGGTTGTATGGTATAGCATGAGCTTTCTTGTCCAAAACACCCAGTTTTTTAATCCATTAACATAGCCCTGGGACCTCTCATTGCTTCAGTTTCTTAATCTATAAATTAAAATATAGTGTTGATTCCCACCCTACAGGGGTTTTATGAGACTCAGACCTACTGCCTTGAATATAATAGATAATTAATGCTTTGCAGCTGTTATGTATATTTGTTAGACAAATAATGAAACTTGGAAATCAGAGAAAGAAGATTGGACCTGAAAGGTAAATAGTAAAATCAGCTCACATTAATCTGGGAGGAGACAGGTGAATACCCACCTTAAAAGTAGGACGCAAGCCAGCAGAACTTAACCATAACCCAACTGAAGGTATTAATGAAGGAAGAATGACTTTGTTGGATTTGATTTGTGTTGGAATCGTAGGAAAAGTAGAGAGAAGCACAGTAGCAACCTGGCTGTCGGGCCAGGGCTCAGAGCCGCAGAGATGCTGTTGGTGTGTGCGTGTGTGTGAGTGTGCATGTCTGCACCTGCATACGCATGTGGGCTGTGCAGATGAAGACAGACAGATTTATAAAGGAATTGTTGGAGGGTTTGCCCTTATACAGTTTTGGGAGCTGGTGATGCAGCCCCTCTAAGACTAGAGCTTGGAGCTCCCAGGGCAGGCAGGAAGGAAAGGGGGCTGGAGGGAGGGGTGGCCGGCCTTTGTGCCTGCCAAGACACACCTCAAATTTAACTGTGAGTTTCCCAGTGTACACGGTTCAGAGAGTTCACAAAAGAAAATAAGTGAGTTGTCCAGGTAAAATATAACTGTCTTTAGAAGAGAGAGGATGCAGAAATTTTTCTGAGAAATCTTCACCAAGGGAACACTGTAGGAGGCGTAGTGTTTTCAACATCTTTAAAATAGATGGTTTGACCTGTCTTTATACAGAAACTGACCATTTAATGGCAGTAAAACAACTCTGCATGGAATGGATGGGATATTGGCTGAGTAGCAGCTTCCTATTATTGTGGCCTGTTTGAAATGTCCTTAGTTTCTCTCTAAGACTTGACAGACTGCATGTACCTCAGGCTGCCCTTCATGGCTTTCTCTGACTTGAGCTTTTAATAGTTACTGACTGTCTGCATACTTGACATTATTTTTCCTGGGTAATGGCATGAAGTGTAGCAATAGTTTCTTGACAAGTGAATACAAATCCATTGCCTTAAAAGGGCGGTGTAGGTAGAGTTAGCATCTTTTTGTTGATACTGTGTGAGGAAAGAGACCTCCCACTTCCATTTTTAGTTGAGTCAATGCAGTACCTCCTGATAGGCTCAGGAGTCTGCTCAGAAAATTGTCCTGAGTCTCCACCAGTGCACAGAGTGGTAGACGATAGGCACGGTGGAGTTCTGATACATGCAACCTCACAGAATTGGCCATCATCGTTAGATGCCTACTTTGGCCACCAGAGCATCTCATAAAGCATACGGAAGATGCCCAGTTTTGAATAATGCTACAAGAATGGCAGTAATTTGTAAAATTTTCACCAGGATGACTGAAGTCATTAACCATTGAAGATAGGCCCTTTAATTTTACAACATCTGATTTGTAGTCCTTACGTCTAGTGGTAATCACATAGAAGGATCTGTTGTCTGATTCTGTCACTCCTATTTTAACAAAATCAAATCATGTCAACTGCATATAAAATAAAACGTCTTCTGTTTTCTTTCTCAGAGGACCCATATTTGAAGTGACTTTTACATTAGCTTTTATTGCTGAGAAATTGACCCCTTCACTGCAAAAAGTCTAGATATTTATAGTCTTCCTGCACCAAAGAAGACTAATGTCCCTGTAATTTTACAGGTATCCGTTTTGATTTGGAAATCTTTTTCCCTTGTAATACGTACTGTAATATGTAAGATATTTAATTCATACATCTCAAAAACTGGCTTCCTGTATTACAGTGTTAAAGTAGTAATTCAGTTGGAATATTCTCTACTTTTAGTCAAATATATACTTTTAACTTTGATTACAGTAAATATAGAATTTATTATCTTCCATTGGACTTTTCTATGCTTTTACTAATTTTCCCAACATCAGTAAAGATTAGTCTATCTTCTAACTTAGAATTTAGTTCAGTGAAAGACATGAGGAAGAAGACTGAGGGGAGGAGGTCAGGAGAGGGTCACTAGGGTAAAAATAAGTATGATAAATTTGAGCTTTTTTCCCCCCTGAACTTTCCTGTTATATGTTGGGATTTTTTAGATACTAAGTGTAATAAAACTACTGAACAGTTATCTTATTCTCAAGTCTGAGAAAATACATTCAACTAACACAAAACTTACCTGGGCTTTATTTTTTTATATTATATGACCCATGAGAACTTGGGGGGGGTACTTAAAATTAGTTTTCGCTCTAATACTGTTGTTCTTTGAAGAGTTTTTAAAAATCACTCATTCATAGAATCTTACTTTAACTTTCTCTGGTTCTTTCCACTTTTGTAATTTATTGAACACAAACAGTAGGCTTTTAAATTTGCGTTTTCCAGAGTGGCTGCACCAGCTTGCATTCCCACCGTGTAAGAGGGTTCGCCTTTCTTGGCATCCTCACCAGTATCTGTTGTTTCCTGTGCTGTTAATTTTAGCCATTCTGCCAGGTGTGAGGTGGTATCTTATTGTAGTTTTGATTTGTAAGTGATACACACACACACAGGAATATTTTTCAGGCACCAGAAAGAATGAAATCTTGCATTGGCAAAGATGTGGTGTGGTTGGAGGTAGAGCGTGTTACGCTAAGTGAAATAAAGCACGCAGAGAAGGACAGATACTGTAGGATTTCACTCATGTGGAATTTAAGAAACAGATGAACATAGCATGGAGGGAAAAAAAAAAAAAGAGGCAAAGCAAGAAACAGACCAAATTATAGAGAACACCCTGACAGTTTCCAGAGTGGAGGTTGGTGGGGGGTGGGTTAAATAGGTGGTGGCCATTGAGGAGGGCGCTTGCTGTGATGAGCACTGGGTGTTGTATGGAAGTGTTGAATCACTCAGTTCTGTACCTGAAACTAGGAGCTACATTGTATGTTAACTACCTGGAATTAAAATAAAAACTTGGAATTAAAAATAAATTTGCATTTTCATCTATGAAGTAATCAGGATTTTTTTAAATCCAGTGAGAAAGAAAGCAATTTATAAGAATGCATATAGCTCAGGTGTGCCTGGCTGGCTCAGTGAAGCATGTGACTCTTGGTCTCAGGGTTATGAGTTCAAGCCCCATGTTGGGTCTAGAGATTACTTTAAAAAAAAAAAAGAGGAGCGCCTGGGTGGCTCAGTGGGTTAAGCCTCTGCCTGCCTTTGGCTCACGTCATGAACTCAGGGTCCTGGGATCAAGCCCTGCATTGGGCTCTCTGCTCAACCGGGAGCCTTTTCCCTCTTCTCTCCCTCTCTCTCTGCCTCCCTCTCTGCCTACTTGTGATCTCTGTCTGTCAAATAAATCTTTTTTTTAAAAAAAGGAATGTGTATAGCTGAGATTAAGACTTGTCAGATAATTAAATAAATTTAATCATCTTTCATCTTATTTTCTGTTTTCCTAGCATTATAACGGTAAATCCTGAAGAGAATGACATGTTCTTTGATGTCATTGCTATTGTTGATCCATTAACAAGAGAAGCACAGAAGATGGCCCAGTTATTGATTGTAAGATAATATATTTTATTATATATTTTATATATCATTTTATTATATACTTCCATTTTGAAATTTATAATTAATCTTTCAGGTCTGTTTTTAGGTATTTGTGCTCTTAATGCTTTATTCCGTGCAGGTTTTAATTAGCGTGTCATATTTCAGTGTAGAAAATGAAATGGTAGAGCTATGCCTGGGGTGTTATGGCAGTCCCAAGGTTAGGTGTTGGTGTGGACTTAATTATTGTCCTCTGCCTCCCCTGAAAGTCATATGTTGAAGCCCTAACCCCTGCTGTGACTATATTTGGAAACAGGGCTTTTTAGAGGGTAAATAAGGTTAAATGAGGTTTTATGGCGTGGGCCCTAATCCAATAGGATTTTTAGCCTCACAGAAGAGGAAGGGAGAGAGATCCCTTTCTCTCCTCACACACAGAAAGAAGAGGTCATGTGAGTGCGCCACAACATGGCGCCTGCCTAATTCC
>ML101759.1:0-25083 GCA_003697995.1 Taxidea taxus jeffersonii
TCTAGTTTATGTATGAACCCATTCTGTAAACACTTACCTCAGATTATTTCAGATCTGTGGTCCTCAGTCTCTTGATTTTTCCATCCCACCATGGCTGAAGGATAAAACATCCCACTGAAACAGTGATTTTTTTTTTCAGCCTGTAGGAGGAAAAGGATACATCACATTATGGGCCTTTTGGAATTTCTGTGTAATGTGTATAGTGTGAAAACGTTTCCTAGATCATTCTGACCTGCTTAATGCCTAGTTTTGAAAATCTTTGAGGTAATACATAATGACTGACCAACAAATTGTGGCCAACAGTCCAGGTATTCTGCTGATTGACAAAATGAATATAGTAGACCTTAGTATATATTCAGTAAAAGCTTAAAAGAAATGGCTGGAAAATAATCTAAGCAACAAGTGACCCATTCTAGGAGAGTTATGTCAGAATATGGATCTTAGAACACCATCACAAAGTTTCTTATTTTCCCAGAGGCTGAGGTACTTTACCCAATGAGCTTCTAAAATGGCAATCTATCATGTTTTGACAATAATTTAGAAGGTAGTACCTCAAGGCATTTGCCACATGACCAGGAGTCTTTTATATCTACAGGAGATTATTGTCAATATCCTTGACTGAAAAACTCCATATTGCTCTAATTAGTTTATAGCAGATTCTTTTGAGATATAATAATAATGATAATATCTAGCCTTTGTTTAATTCTTTCATTTTTCAAAGAGCTTTCCATCTGTCATTGTGTTACCCTCACAGTGTACCAGTTAAGTAAGCAGTGCCGGTGTCCTAAGAGTAACTTTTTCCTTGTAAGTTTACTCATTTCCTCATTCACTATAGGCATTAGTCCAGGATCCACTGTGTGTCAGAGGCTCAATGGGGATACACTGCTGAATAAGATGTGGCTGATACTCTTGGGGGTTCAAGATTTAGGGAAGGCAAACATGTAAGAAGGTAATTATAGCACACTCAGGTATTTGCTTTCTCTCACTATAGTAACCTGGACATCTATATTATACCTGGCCCATATTTAGAACCACAGAGGAATGGTGGACTTGAGGGGATTGTCCAACTATGGAGTTATTCAGTCCTCAACATGTTGGCAAGTGTTCCTTCATTCACACACCATTCCATGAGGGAATATCATTGCTTCTCTGTACTTCTGGGTTCTGGTTCTTCCCTAAAGAAGCCACACGTCCCCCCAAATTCAAGAGACATGTGGCTCACTGTTTAGCAATACTATTTCTCACAGGTACTGCTGTTGCTTTCACCCATTAGAAAGTCCATCTTTTAGAAGAAGCTCTTAAGTTCAAAAGTTCAATAAGGGAGATGTGTGAAGTTTGAATCTTCAGATGAAGCCTATGTTGTGCTGGAACCCATGTATACTGGCTCCTGAAAGCCAAATACACACATCTCTTTCCCACTCAGTGTTCAATCAGTATTATATTGATAGCTTGAAATTGTCCATGGTGTGGGAATATTTTCACCACAGAAATCGGCAAACCCTACATACCATGACTGGTTTTCTCCCTAAGAGCTAGTTCTTAAAACATCTGCCAGCACACCTCTGACTGGAGCTGGCTGTCCTTCACCTAGAGCTTGATTAAATTGATAGATTTACTAAACAGCTCTGCACATAATATGCAAAACAGTCTCTTAAATTGGGTTTGAATATAATTATACCAACTGTATTAATTTCTTTCCCTTCCTCCTACATACGTGGGTTAAGACTCCCCTAATTTGGCATGTAAATTTATGCAAAATCGCAAACAATTTGGGTTTTATGGTGAGAACCCTGAAACACTAATAACACTGCAATCTTGATTACATAGACACCAAACTGATGCTTGTTCAAAACCACTCTCCTGTGTTGCCACCTACAGAAAATCAACCCAGCTGAAATGATCTTTACTTCTATAATTGACAAGTACCTGTCTTCCTTCTTGTTGGAAGAAATAAACCAGAAGTCAGAATAAAACAGAAAAAAATGCAGTTGTGCTCACCTCAAAAGATGTTGTAAATCATCAATTTAAACAACCAGTTCTTTTCTCTGATATATGTCTACAACAAAATCGCTTCTCTGGAGGGATTTCCCTGTTCCTGCCAATGGTCTTTG
Source organism: Taxidea taxus jeffersonii (assembly GCA_003697995.1). Lineage (NCBI taxonomy): Eukaryota > Metazoa > Chordata > Mammalia > Carnivora > Mustelidae > Taxidea > Taxidea taxus. The sequence continues at coordinate 2,112 of ML101759.1, forward strand.
TTTTCCTAGTAAACATACTGGAAACTTCAGTATCATCCAAGTGCTCACCACTGTGCTAGCTAGGCCCACAGAAGAGGGTCAATTAATATATGTTAAATAGATCAATTTCTATATTCCTCTTCTTTATAACCCTACGTAACAAATCAGCAAGTCTGCCAGTACTTAGACCCTCACAACTTTGCCAGCTACCTGTCTCCTGCTTATCTCTCTCCACTTTCAAGCATTTATGCAACAAGATTTAGCTGAGGGTGTGTTTTGTGGCAAGTACTAGGCTTGGGATGAAAGTGAACCAGACATTCCACCTCTAAGGTGGGAAAGACATAAATGTATTAAAAACACTCTGTGCATTATGAGAAGGGCTATAACCGTGGAAGACATAGAGTATTATAAAAGCAGTGGAGAGATGGATTGGGCTTATTTCAAGTGGGAGAGAATCTTGAACTGGGTTTTACAGTATGCCTAGAATTTTGCTGTGGTAACAAAGTAGGGAAATAATAATGGAGGAGGAGAGGAAAACGTTGGTGTAGTTGGTTTGGGGTTAAAGTTGAGTCAGGAGCGCAACTGAGATTCCCTGAGTTAAATGCTACTTTGCCATTCTGAATGACCTTAGGCAACTTACCTCAACTCATTGTGCCTTAGTTGCTTCCTGTGCAAAAAGGGATCATCTATTTTTAAATTGTGAGGATTAATGGCTAATGAATATAATTTCTTAGGGTGGAGCCTATAATACTTTAAATGCTCAGTAGACCTTACCTACTTTTCCCACTATTCCAGGCAAAGAGACTAGTTTTTGGAAAATTATGGAGATGAAAAACTGATATGGTCAGGAAGGACAGGTTTGCATTACAGCTGGGTATAACACTGGTTATTGGTTGACGAGTGGTAAAAGATGAGTCTGGAATGGAGGCAGGACTCTGGACCTAAAGGACCTTGTGTACCACGCTCAATTCTTTGGGCTTTAACCTGGAGGTGATAAGGATCTACTGAAGGATTTTAAGAGGCAAAGTAACCATTCTACTTCTTGCTGCCAAGCTTAACATTGCTTTTATTGTCTTTCTCTTGCCCAGTACTGTCAAAGAGCAAAGAACTGAATGTTTGTTAAAGATGGCAAGACAGATTTTCTGCAGTCTAGCTAAGGAGAGGGGAGAGATACCAGTAGACAATGAACTCTTCTCCACTAAGAGAGGTTTTTAAATGCTGGCATGTACTAAAGAAAAGTATTGAAGGATGTTGGGGGGTGGTAGTGGTCAGTTTGATTAGCCCATCCATATTTGCCAACTGGTGCTTAATCAAACTTATGCTCCTACCTTCCCACAGAGACTGGACAACAGGGACCATACCTTTCTTAATGATTATATTTCAAAGGGATGGCTCACTTGAGAACCATTTTCCTGGGTTGTAGAAGATATATCTCAAAGGAATAGAGAAAGGATTTATAATTACAAGTTTTCTTAAGAAAATGCTCTAAAGAAAGGGAGATTAGGGGCCTATCATTAGATTTTGACTGAAACAAACAATAAATTCTTGTGGCAGTGTGAGCTTTCTCAGCCAGAGTTAAGGGACTATAGTCATTCTAAGGACAAGGGCTTGGGCTAATAAAAGTCATGCTAGTGCTTGTTTAAGTCTCTTAGAGTGTGGGATAGACAAACTTATTTGTGCTGAGACTTTGCAAGTCCCATAGGCCAAGGTTGAGGCCTAGTTGAGAAGGAAAGGCAGTACAGAAGAACTTGATGGAAATTTGGTCAAGGAAAGAATACTCTCCGGGGGCACCTGGGTGGCTCAGTGGGCCTCTGCCTTCAGCTCAAGTCATGATCTCAGGGTCCTGGGATTGAGCCCCTCATCGGGCTCCCTGCTCAGCGGGGAGTCTGCTTCTCCCTCTCTCTCTGCCTGCCTCTCTGCCTACTTGTGATCTCTGTCTGTCAAATAGATAAATAAAATCTTAAAAAAAAAAAAAAAAGAATACTCTCCAGTAGCTCTCTTCTCTGTTGTGGGTCATGCCCTGGCTTACCTTTGCCTGGGAAACCTCATCAATCAGTCCCCTCCCACAATTTTATGGTCTACCCAAGTTCGGTTTGGAATGGCTCCTCTCATGTCCTTTTCTCATTTTGATATCAGGGCTTTGCTTCTGTTGTTTCTTTTCTCCTCTGCCACTTGTATCTTTTTTACCTTCCAAAGCCTCACTCTGTTAAGGCTGTATCTCTATGAAGGCTTATTGGATGACTCTGGGCCCTTCTCTCTAAACTACAATGCTCAGTCTTGCCTCATAAATTAGCACATACTTATCCCACATACTGTATTTGGAACATATGGGGTTTGGAAAGTGTACTGGGCTTGAAGTTCAGAGAGGGCTGGGTCTCAGGTCTTCTACTGAGCAGCTGTTCAAACATAAGGAAGTCTTATCTCTGAGCTTCAATTTCTTCATCTGTAAAATGGTGAGAAAACTCATCCATCCCAGAACATTATGATTGATTAGAGATGTTATGTTTGCAAAAGTGCCTAACACAGTGTATAGCCCAAGATTCATGTGAAATAGATATTTATTGAAACTTTTATCACCTATGTGTATCAGTTGTCTCCCTGATTTGATGTTAGGCTATTGTAGAGCCAACAACATGGCTTATCTTTTTCTTTTTCATCTTTTTATCTTTATCAAAGTGTTGGGTGTATAATAGGTACTCAGTAAACTCTGGCTGAAGGAATTGATTAATTGCAAGCTTAGAAGGAAGGGTCTGAGTCTGTTGCACAGCCTGTGAGGAATTTAACAAATGCTCAATAAAGAGATGAGTCCCCCCAGACACCTACCAAAAACAACAACAACAGCAACAACAATTAATTTATACAGTTCTAAGAAGTACTAGGTTAGTGTAAGGCACTTTCTGGCTTTCAAGGAGTCCCCAACAGACTTTAAAACACTAAGACACACTAAGCAAAAGTCTACAAGAGAACTGTATATAACTATGGGTAACCCTAAAAAAAATCTGGCTAAATGTCAGGTCCAGCATTAAAAAAATGCAATCAGAGCTAAAACTCCCATGCCCTCACTCTCTTCGTGCTGGGGAGGCTATCTCAGAGTAATTAGCTTCTAAACATCCCTATGTAATAAATGAATAGAACAGCAGACACCGAGAGTGATTTATTATTCATCATGAATAGCAACTGAATGAAATAATTTAACAATCACTAATCTCTAAAAGGGACCTGCTCATTTTTAATCATCTTGTATGACATGTGATCACTCATTCATACATATCCTCCTGAGCTCATCCTACTGCCAGGAAGGCTTTACAGGCAACAGAGCACTATTTATGTACTTCTATGACATGAGTGTATCATTAGGTGGATATTACAGCCTGTGGGATTAGGACCATGTTTTTGTGCAATGTGACAACTTGACACAATCCATACACGTGTCACCTTTTGCATCCCATTAGTATCGAGGGAACCCACAGATGCTCATATGGCGTAGTGGTAATTATACAGCTCAGGGTTCTGAGGGTAGGATTAGAAATGGCAACCATGGTGATGGATATAGATTGTGGTGGTTTTGTCACTTGAGAGAGAATGCTAAGGGAATGGTTACCTGATGAAAGTCTTTGTCATGAGAAGTCTAACTGAAGCATTTCAATAGGGCTGGTAAATATTGTGCTGTTTATTTTTGAGACACAGGAGAATGTAGACTCAGTATTCTAGTGTTTGGCATATTTAGAGAATTTCCTTTATCTGGATTCATCATTTATATATCTAGAAATTTAAGGACCAAAAAATCAGGTTTTGCTGTGATTATAGATCCACACATCTCTAAAAAGAAACAAACAGAAAGCAGAGAAGAAAATAAAATTGAATGAGAAGCCAGTTAAACTGGCCAGTTAATCTACATGGGCTCTGGCACAAAAATTAGTAATGATGGTGACTAAGAGTGCTACTATTTTTTTGACTGCCTGCCATATGCCAGGCACTGTTCACACATTATCTTATTTAATTCTCGCCACAATTCAGTGGGCTGGGCGATATTATCCCTTTTTACACATGGAAAAATGCATTCACTCAACCTTTGGTTATATCAGTATCAACAAAACAGTTTAGAAATAAAAATCTGAAATCAATCACACGGCTAATTTTGAAAAAAAGTAGTTTAAAATCCTCTCTGGCTTTTTATTTTTTTATTTTTTAAAGATTTTATTTATTTGACAGACAGAGATAACAAGTAGGCAGAGAGGCAGAGAGAGGAGGAAGCAGGCTTCCCGCTGAGCAGAGAGCCTGATGCGGGCCTCGATCTCAGGACCCTGGGATCATGACCTGAGCCAAAGGCAGAGGCTTCAACCCACTGAGCCACCCAGGCACCCCCTTTCTGGCTTTTTAAAAATCAGTCTTTGTATGTAGATATAACTTCAGTGGAATTGTTGTTGTACTGAAATTCTTTATATTTTTATTCTATCATTATTCCTGTTATGTTATTGTTGATTTTAGTGGGATTACTATTTCTAATATCATGTCTAAGAAAAGGAATATTTCTGTGCCAAAGTTTGATAGATCGATGTATATGACTGTGTCTATGAGACACATGGGAGAGAGGACTTCTCGCTATGCAGATTCTGATTCAACGGGTCGGTGGTGGGCTCAGTGTGATGATCCATCCTCATCCCACACTGATGCTGAGACTTCTGGTCCAGGCACCAGGCACTATGGGTGGTGATGCTAAGTGAGAGACGCTGAAATCATTCCCTTCTAGGAAGCAGCCATCATTCTGGTTTTGAAGTTAAATAAGCCACAGCTTTTTCTTCTTTTTTTCAGGGTGGGTGCATGCTGTCTTGTTTTTTCCTTCATAAGTTCTGATATTAGGGTGGAATCAATATTTCTTCTTGTTCTTCAGAAATATTCATATTTCGTGCAGATTCTCTTTGGTCTTTCAAGTTAGACTATTCCCGATGAGTTATATTGGTTTCTCATTTGATTTTGAGCTACAATGAAGTAATGGTCTATACTCTTCCAAGCTCCTAAGAAGTGTCAGCAGATGAATTAATTCAGGAAGGGAAAGAACAAGCAATATGGGCAGGACAGGAAAGACCATTCTGGTGGTGGTTACCAAGATATTTGGTTGGCAGTTTGGTCGGGGAGCACAAAGGATTATGAATTCTATATTACTTAGAATATTTGAAGGTTATATTTAGTGTGGAAAAACACTAAAGTATATAAGGTTATATTGTTCACAAGACCAGATCTGTCTTTGACTTGAAAGTTTACCTTTAAATATAATGCAGGCTTTCGGGGCACCTGGGTGGCTCAGTGGGTTAAGCCTCTGCCTTCGGCTCAGGTCATGGTCTCAGGGTCCTAGGATCGAGCCCCACATCGGGCTCTCTGCTCAGCGGGGACCCTGCTTCCCCCCCACTCTCTCTCTGCTTGCCTCTCTGCCTACTTGTGATCTCTGTCAAATAAATAAATAAAATCTTTAAAAAATATATAATGGAGGCTTTATATGTGTCAGAATGAGAAGCAAGTGTCCTTGTCGGTGGGCATTTCTGTCAGTACAGGAGACTGTCAAGAACGAAGGAGGACTCGTGTATGTGCCTTCTTCACATGAAGGCTTCTATTTTATAAGAATTGTATCAGATTTCTGGGTATTTTATTAGACTTCTGGCATTTTGAAATTTGATAAGAATTCTTCTGATTATGCTGCCAGTCGTGTAAGGCTGATCTTACCAAACCTTGGATGAGGTCAAATGCCCATGGGGAGCTAGTCGGGCCCATGGAGGCAACAGATTATCAGCAAAAGGAAGGAAGTTCTGGCATCAAGCCAAATTGGATCTGAGTTGTGATTCTGCCTCTACTGGCTATGGAACCTTGGAAAATCACCATTCTTGAGCTTCTGTATTCTATTTAAAAACAGGATAAAATTGCTGCCTCAGAGATTAATGTAAGGGTAAATCTTGTGTCCTGTGTGTAAAGGACCTTGTCCCAAATAAGCGCTCCATAAGTTGTAGTTTCCTTTCACCCTTTGCATGTACTGAATTCGTGGCCATTTCAGACATAACTGCATGCCCGTCTTCCCCACCAACCACGGCTGATTTATGAGAGGAAGATACTGATACACTTCATTAACAATGTTTAAACTCCATGTTCTCACCCTCGGGTTATGTCAGTGTCAAAGCACACTGGTTTAGGAAAGGAAAATTGGACTTGAATCACAGTCTGTTTTGAAAATATAAAGCTTTGGATCTCTCCTCCTGTTTCCTCCCTTCACGTCTCCTTCCCTCCTTCCCCTCCTCATCTTCTTCCTCCTCCCCTTCCTCGCCTTTTTCCTCCTCCTCTTCCTTTTGTGTTTTTAAAATCAATCTTTATGTTTAGATTAAAACTTTGGTAGAATTTTTTAATTTGCAACTATATAAGTAAAGAAATATTTTTACTTTCAAAAATTGAAGGAACCTGAAAAACTCGATTGTTTTATGTATTTAGTTATATATTTTTTTCATTCACAAATTATGCCCACACCCATGCAATTCCTTACAGCAAGCGAATTCTGGCTTCCTGGTACACAATAAATTGCACTTCTCTCAAATGCTTCTTTGAGACTTAAGAAGATACAGATATAAAAAGTCAAAATGCAAGAATAAATTCTTTTCCTTCTTTTAAAGAAATTATTAATAGAATTTGTACAAAAGTATCCAAGATCATTCTTTCCATTTAAAGAACAACTCTAGAATCTCAGTTTTTCCAAGATGCAGGATTTAATAAGGTGAAAGTCCTCAATCTGATTTTATTTTAGTATCTTTTCCAGTGGGTTTGTCGTAGTTTTTCCCTTTAGCAATCCTTGGTGGTTCTGAAAACACTTTTAAATCCATCCATCTTTTCCATTGGCTTAAAGTCTTTCAACTAAGGATTCAATATACTTATTTAAGAGGTGGACCACTTACGGAAATGGGAGACTAGGATATGGAAAAGAAGCTAAGTGCTTAAGATTTGGTTTCCTGAGGTTACTTGGAAAAGTAGAATCAGAGCAAGAATCTGATCTTTTTTTTCTTTGACTTGACAACACAACTGCATTGCCTCTAACTGAAAGCTACAGTGTGCTGGACCATTACATAGGAAAAAGGAATGAAATTTCAGAGGTGAAGCCCAACATAAGAATGATAAAATTACTCTGGGAGTTCGAAGACTATATCAAATCCCTTATATGTTTGAGAACCTTTTCTCCCCTGTGACATGCAACATTATTTTAGACTTCTAATGGTCTAGAACTCTTGCCATTTCTTGTCTTCAAGGTCACAAGCCAAATGTGAAACCTTCATTTGAATGACCAGGAAACCAACTTTCCTCTCCATGTGGCTTGCCCTTTGAGGACCACCTGTTAGTTGTAATGCACTCATTCACGTGTATGAAGCCTCCACATTAGATGAAAACTTTCCTTTTTTTAAAAAATAGAATTTTCCTTTTTGATGAGTTTCTACACTTTCTCCTCTCTACTTCCCCACTGAGGTATGCCTTTTCTGCCTCTTTTGTAGACTTCCTTGATAGCTTCGGAGCTCCTGGCTATATCTTTGAGAATGGTGATCTGCCAGAGGGAAACTGCAGCTCCATCTGCACCTGTGAATAAAAGTTTTTGTGGAGAGGTTTCCTTTTCTCCTGTTTTATCTCAAACCAGTGTTTATCTCCTGCAAGTCTTTCCACATCCAGTCAGATCAGTGTAAGAGGGAAAATCCCAGTTTCCCAGCATTGTTGTGTAGCATTTCTAGGTCCTTTGTAGCCTCTCTTCAGACGGGAGCTTTCGTTTATGTTTTGTTTTTAAAATCAAGACCAAATATGGATACATTTTTGGGGAATTAAAAAGAAATAAATGAAAATGTGGTTGTCTACCATAACCACGAGACCCCAAAGCCGAGGTTTGAATTACCACTAATCCATTGTTAAAACGTCCTTGGGGCTTTACTGGTATAGAAGTTGAAGCACTAAAGAGGGTTCCAACACTGAAATTTCCCTCATTTCTGTCACAGTTATGACTTTGCAGCATTTAAGGTTGCTACTTAATACTTCACTTTCTCAGTCTTATTTGGCAAATCTATTTAATTAATAGCCTTATCTTCATGGGAAAGTATAGTCTTTCCTCAGGCTTTATTAAGAGACCAATTGAGAAAAGAACAAAGAAAAAGTCTGCCTCAGGCACAGAAAATATAAAGAATCATGACATTACTTTGAAGATGTTAAGTGGACTTTTTTTCCAGTTCCTATTCCATCTCACCCCCTCAACAGTATTCACTTTTATTGGATAAGAAAGAAAATACTAAGTAGTATTGGAGACACTTCTATTTGGGCTTGATTTTTCTTTTCCCTTATAGTAGCTGTAGAGCTTTCAAATAATCTGAATTGCATGTGTTTCTCTTCACAACATTTTTCCTTTTCAAATCATCTGGTTATTATAAAAGAAATATTTGGATAACCAGCTGCTCTTATTTTTTTCCCTTTCTTCCTCCTCCTCCTCTTCTTCTTTTTCTTCGTCATCGTCGTCTTCTTTAAGGGCAAATTTCCTATATAAGCAGAGCATCTCTGATATCCCTATGGGGAGGCATAAAAATGTTTATGCCAACTGTAAATTTTCCAACTTAAAATTCCTTAGTATATTATACAAAGCAAACAGGAAAAGATGTAGAAAAGTCAATAGTGTCTTGGACGAAGATAAATAGAATTGTTCTTATTCTGGGCTTAGCCCATGGATTTCCAGGGTGAAAAGTCTGCTTATGAATTACTGGTTTGATTCATTTCTAAGAATTTTCCTAGACTAATTTATTACTATAAGAAATTAGCCAGTTTTGCTTAGTGATACTTGAGATTACATCTTGGATTAGTTTCTGGAAAAATATAGATTATACTGTTCTTTGAAAAATTATCTTTTTGTCAACATGAACTCCGTATTTTTGGTTTCTCTGTAGACCTTTATTTTTCCTGAAGAGCTCTGGCTGAGCCTTTGCCATTTACTGTATGACTCTTTTGTTTACAATTTAGAGATCTGGCTGGCTGGATTGAATGCATCAAAAATATGCCTTCTGGTGATCAACCCTGTGATTTACTCTGAAGCAACAAAGCTTCTAGCTTCCCAATTAACAAGGAAACTTGCCTTTCCTTGTTGATTGGTTTGTGGAGATATTTTCATGTATTACAGATGCATCCTTGGTTGGCATGAATATAAGAAAATGTTCTTCTACCACTCATGATAGTTTTGTGAGTAGGATGTGTCCTCATCTCAAGGAATAAATGTAAGATTATCGATATATTTTATCTCTCCGTGAAGCCAAATTCATTTTCATCTTTATTAGTGATACCAACATCATCAACATCATATTAGTTGTAAAACAGATAAATTAATAATTCTTTCTCTCTCTCTTTAACTCATATGTACAGAGAATCCTATTAAAAAAAAAAAAGCCTACTCTTAAAGTATCTACTGCCCTGTTGTTGTTCCCAGGCCTGATGACAAAGATAGGAGCTTTATTTCATACCATTCTTTCACTAACATGTCTTAAGAAACATTACCTAACTTGGAAGTAAGGCAAAGGGATGATGGTATGCCCTTTTGATGTCATATCACAGTGCTGTTTATCAGGACCACTGATGATTATTTGATCATTCTGGGGAATATACTTTTGTTTGACTATATCTAATAATTGACTTAAAGTCCATTTTCTGTGAAATTGCCTTTTTCTTAGTAGATTTTTATCTGGTAGAGTTACAAATGATTTCTGCCTGGTAGAAAATATTACTCCAAAGTTATGGTTTTGTTGCTTGATAGGATTTACTAAGCATCTTATTTGTGTAACCATCTTATTTATGTATCAAGTCCCATCTTATTCAGACATTTTTTTTTCCTCCCATGCTATAACCCCTGTTCTTTACTTTTCCTTTGAAACATCTTTACTGCCCAGTTCATTCTCCAATGAGTTGAATAACTGTTTAACACATGCAAATTTTATATTTGTAGGAGTTGTGTCTGATAACTCCTTGAAATTATACTTTGATGTGTGTTCAAGCTGTATATATCTTGCATATATATGTGTGTGTCCAAGATGCATATATATATACATATATATGTATGTATGTATATATACTATCACATTAAAATATATATACATATTTTTAATGTGATATATATATTATATATATATATATATATTTTAATGTGATAGTTTTTGTTTGAAAGTAATGTCAGGGAAGCAATTATGAATTAGTTTAGACAAATGAAAACTTCATGTAAGTCTATTTTAGGACCCAGCACTACTTCAAGTACAGACTGGGTCTCATTATTTAAAATATTGGTTTTCTAACAATATGTTAAGGAATTGTCTTAGGCTCCATGTAACAGATGGAGAATCCTTAAGGCATGCTACCCTAGTAGTGCAATTAGCAAAAGCTGAGTGAAGTGCCACCTTTATCCAGTGAGCTTTCTAAAAAAAATTGTGATTACTGTAACTTGCATTAGAAAATAAAAAAAAATTAATTTTGGGACACGTGGGTGGCTCAGTCGGTTAAGCATCTGCGTTCAGCTCAGGTCACGAGCCTAGTCTGCTTCTCCCTTTGCCTGCCGCTCCCCCTGCTTGTGCTCTCTCTCCTTCTATGTAATAAATAAAATCTTTTTAAAAGTTCCTTTAATTTCTTCGACAACCATTTGGCCCACAACTGGAATTGAGTTCATTTGTTGAAACCAACCAGCCAACAAATACATGGCAATAACTTTCTCCTTTAACTAGTTAGCCATGGAGTCCTGTCAGCTTTCTTGTCATTACTGTTACTATTGCTTATTCTTCACATGATTAGTTTGGAAGAAATATTTTTAAGTGTTTTAATATTTGATGATTAATGAATGAATGCTTAAGAAGTCAAAACAACGTAAAAATGTAAACAGTGAAAAATTGTGTGTTTATCTCCATCATACTACTACACTGTCTGTCCCTGAGCAAACCAGTCTTTAGCTTTTTAAAAAAATTTTTATTTTTATTTAAACATATAATGTATGTTATATGTATATTAAACATATAATGTATGTTATATGTATATTAAACATATAATGTAACCCCACCACCCTCTCTCAACACTCCTCCCTCCCTCAGGTTGTTTTATGACATTAAGAGTCTCTTTTGGTTTGTCTCCCTCCTGATCCCATCTTGTCAGTCATTAGCTTTTAAAGGATCCTTTCAGATGCTGCTTAGGAATAAAATAGCAAATAGGAATATATCTTTATTTTTCTTTCATTCTACATATAAGGTAGCAAGACCTATCTTGCCCTTTACTCTTAAAATGAACATATTGGCCATCTTTTCATATCATTACATAACATACTCTCTCTCATTTTGGAATGCAGTGTGGCTTTGTCAAGGTAACAAAAAATCGCTTGGGATAATTAAATCCCAAGTAAACATGTAAGGATGTGCCATTCACTTCACTAACCATTTAATAGTCCAGTCAATATTCTAGGTGCTAGAGGTAAAAATATCAGACACAAACTGTTCTTAAGAAGCTCATATCCTGCTAAATAGAGCTCAAAACATCACTAAAATACAGTGTGGTTAGTGCTTCAATGGAAGCATTTCTTAAATTTTGTGGAAGAGAATCCAGGGAGTGACTAATTCTGCCTTGGAGGTGCGGAAGAGGAGTCAAGGAAAGCTGAAAAACATGGTGACACTTGGACAAGGTCTTGAAATAGGGGCATGAAGTCTGAAAGAAGTATTTCCTAGTCTAACTGATGGACCAAGTTCCCGATTTTTTAAAAAAAAGAACTTGGCTATAATTATCCTTTCATTTCCTCCTATGACTCTGCCCTGGGGTACTGGGACACACCATTTTCTACTCTGCTTGGTATTTACATTTTTAAGCATTTGTGGATTGTTTCCTTCTCCATCATCAGTGTGCCTGATGGGACGGAGATCCTTTCCTCTCCCCTCCTGCAGCAGCCACTCTTCTTAAAGACTGTCATGGCTGTTCTCGCTCTCTTCCGGGCTTTCCAGCCAAATGACACTGCTCTGTTTTCTGAAAAACAGATGTTCAGAAGTAGGCCTTTTCTAAATCTGAATGCAAATAACTCCTCGGTATGATTCCCTACCTTCCCAAAGACTCCTGCCAGTGAGGTTCATTTGCACTTTTCATTCCCAATCTATTTATCCCAGTGTAATAGCTTCATCATGGAGCTCTCATGCTAACTAAGAGTTCTTCAAATGCCAACTCCAAGACCTCCTCCCAGTATAAACTGCAAGCCATTTATTTTCATTTGTTTACAGAATTTTCAATCTTTCAGCTGGCTTTTCAACCATGAGATAGTATCCATATAGATGTCAATTTTTATTAAGCTCCTAAGTAATTTTAAAGCCTCATACACAAGGTTTTTCTGAAGTCCCTATACATCTGCTACTCTGCTCTCCCATGTTCCTTAATCATGTAATTCTCTAGAAATGACCTATCAAGTATGATGAAGTTCTTTGTGCACCATCTGCATTTTATTTCACCACTTTCCTTCTTTCCCCAACCCAGGTCTGAGCTCTGCAACCGCAACAGAACTCAATGATCAGGCAAGAGTTTTGGCTGGCCTCGTGAGACGCTGTTATCTTTCATCAACTGTGGGGACTCTCTGGGACATAATATTTTTTAAATTCTCTTTTCCCAAGATCCTCACCAGACTAGAAATTGGCTTGAGCTCTGCTATTATTCTCGACCCAGAGCAATTGGTGGAGAGCTTCAAGTACAGAGACAGGGTGTGTGGCCTCTTGAAACTGCCGGCTTTGATTGAAGAGCTAGAAAATCTTATCCAGCCAAACAGTGCTCAAGGTTAAATTACCTTACAAAAATCTGGCAATTTCCCCCTAAATGTAATAATTTCTTTGTGAGCTTCAAATGGTATTAAAATAGCACCCTGTTAAATCACAACCCCCGGCACTCCTAACCTCGTTTCTCCACTTTATTTTTATATTTAGCATTAACTCCAACTAATATGCCATATAGTTCACCCCAATTTGATTTTGCTTTCCCCCCACCTTAATGGAAGCTCCATGAAGTAAGAGTTTGTGGCCATTGTGCTAGATGTTCAGAGCCCAGAAAGCATCTTGCACTTAGAAATTACACTTCCATACGGTAGGTGAATGGATAAATTAAAAAGTACAGAAGGATTGCATTTCAGTTAATTAAATACTATTGTTCTCCATGATCTATTTTTCTTCTTTTTCTGGTGATGCACTGCCTTTTCCCTTCTGCGTCAGTTACATTCTTTTGAACATTTCCTAGATACCTCTTCCCTTTAGGAAGCTTTTCTTTACTTGCCACATGGAGTCCAACTCCCCTCAGTTCTCAGTGTAATGTTTATGTTACTTAGCTTTTCAAAACAGCAATGTTTTCATATGGGGCTAGCCCATTTCAAAGGTTCTGATTGGCTTTAAAATCTGGTGGTAAAAGCTGCCTGCATTTCCTCTATCAGCACAACTGTGATGGGAAGAAAACCATTGTTTAGTTTCTGTAGTTGAGGAGCAAACTGTGCATTATCCAGAATGGGGCCTTGGCTGTAGGGTCAGTCCAGCCAGTCCTAAATTTGAATCCCAGTTGTTTTACCTTCTCTGTGAAACAGTTTGTAAAATACTGAGCCTTGTTAACAGCCATATCTCAATGATGGAGAGAGTAATATTTCCCTTGCGGGGTGATTGGGAGGACCAGACATAATCTCTACAAACAACACACTTGACAGACTGATATTACCACAAACAGGCTGATACTATGATTATTCCCATTACTACTACTACTATTCTCATAATATCATATCCCTGCTCCTTTGATTTACCACCTGTCCTGTACAGGAATCTCTACTCTGTCCCAGGATACAAATTCAGGTATTTCAATTTGGAGTTAATTTTTTCATGTGTTCACTCATTTTAACAAGCATTTATTAAGAGTCTGGATGTGCCAAGTATGGTGCTGATTGCAAGGAAGGCAAAGATGAATGCACATTAGTCCCTGTAACTTCAGAGCTGGCAGTCTATGACATTCATTTATTTATTCACCACATAATTCAACAAATTATTTGTTGAGCATTGGCTGTGTCCTAGGCTCAGTTACAGGGGCTAAGAGTACATCAGTGAAAAAAGCAGATGAAGATAACACTCTGGTAGAGGGAGACAGAAAGTAAAGAGGAGGATGAGTGAATTCTATAGTCTGCTAGTCTGTGTAAGGGCAGGGAAGCACAGTGAAAGAAAGACAGGTGGGTCATGAGTTCTCAGTGTGTCTTTCTGGAGGGGCTGGGTATTTGCAATTTTAAGTAGGGTAGTCAGTGGGCGCCTGGGTGACTCAGTTAGTTAAGCAGCTCCCTTCCGCTCAGGTCATGATCCCAGGATACTGGGATGGAGCCCTGCATTGGGCTTCCCTGCTCAGCAGAGAGCCTGCTTCTCTCTCTCCTTCTGCCTTCCACTCTGCTCACTTGTGCGCTCTCTCTCTGTCTCTGTCAAGTAAATAAATAAAATCTTTGAAAAAGGGGGAAAAAATTAAGTAGGGTAGTCAGGGCAGACATTCCTGGAAATGAGACATTTGAGAAGAGACTCAAGGAGTGAAGGGATGAATCACGTGGATATTTGGGGGAAGAACACTTCAGCAGAGGGAACACGAAAAAGTAATGCAGAGCAAGACTGCCATGTACTAACATAGAGAGCTCCTCACTGTAGAGGCCAGGGCCAATTTCTCTGCTTGTGCTGGCATAGCTAGAGTGGGGTCTGAGGGTGGACCATGTGAAATGGTCCTGATGAAGTTCCCTGGACAGCCATCACAGGGTGAGGGCAAGCTTACTTTTGGGGCCATGGTCTCTTTCTATCACACTCATTTTGATGCCCTAGTTGCTACATACTTTGAATCATATCCCCTTCTTTGGGTTTCTGGAGCATGATGTGTCTCTGCAGGTTTTCTGTCAATCCCTTACCTGAACTGCTGTCAATTATTTTCTACTTCATCCCTCTAATCTAGGGGCTTAATATTGAATCCCCAATTCCTCCCTCCTCGGAAAAGTCAGGCAGATATCCACATGCCATGTGGACTTCTACCTTCACTGTCCTTTTCTTCTTGGCTTTATCCCAGACTCCTCTGAGCAAAGAGACTGAGGATCCTCTGCTTCTTCCCACTATCTCCACTGGTATATTTGTGTGATAGTAGCAGGGGGACTAAACCATTGCTTCACACTGTGACTGTGATGGAAAAGCACAGAGGAGGGGAATGCAGGCAAAAAAAAGATACAGAAGTGGGGTCTTGGCTGTGTTTTCCATTGCCCTAGTCTTAGACATTCCTGTCATTCCTTTGACTAAACCCAAGGTGGTGGGCATATGGGTACTTTCCCCCAGTCATTAGAAAGGACAGATTTGGTAACAAGGAATGGAGCAAGGGATGATGTATTTGCTGATAACACATAAAGACTGACTACCAATTATTTTTTTCTAGCCTTGTGACCCCAGGGTTCTTTATTTTAATGGTTTTTGTACCCAATGAAAGAATGTAGCCACCAGGAATCAAAACTAAGACTCCACTCATGTGAAAGATGAGCTTCTTTCTTGGCCTCCTGCTTCTCAGGCCACTTGTAAAAGTAAGGAAATAACCAACCAAACCAAACCAAACAAAAACAAACAAACAAAAAAGTGGAAGGTGGAAGCAGCTTTCCCTGTTGCTTGAGACAATAGACCTGAAATTTCAGGGAATAGTAGGGTTGTATTGGGTAACACAGATGAAATGTAGGAATTGCCCTAGGGTGCTGCATGGACTACCATATCCAATGAAAAAGTTTATTTAACGGGGAGATAAACCTTGTCTGTAGCCTTTCAGTCTTGCTTCTTTAAGGTCACTGGAAGTCCTTTAGATTCTGCTTATAAGTAAGTATGGCTCCTTTCCTCAACCAATCCTTTTTCCAGGCAAAGTATATAGATAATCTAGAAATTCTAGTGCTGTCATCTTTCTCTTCTTCTGGGTCCTTTAGGACCACAATCTGAGTGCTTGCATTGGCCTCTTCAGATTATTGTGCAAGGCTCAGATATTTTCTCTTCTTGGATATCTTGGGTCGTTTTCTTAACATACTTGAAATTAGCTTATTTCTCTGAAACCAAGACCAGTTTATTTGTAAATTCAGTCAAGGTTTGAGTTGAGCAGGTAACCTAATATTTACCTTAATGTTGACACTCATTCTTTTCCCAGTTTCAACCATCTACTTTCAAGGAGGAAATAGCCATAGTTTGGTCTTTTTAGTTGGGTCATTGGATTGACCCGACATGAAGAGAGTTTGTTCTTTGATTAAAATTTTAGTTAAACTTTGTTCTTACATTTTAAGGTACTCTTAAATATAAAAGTTATACTCTAAAAATACTTGGGAATTTTGCCATCACCAGACTCTTACACAGAAAGGTTAATAGAGAATGTTATTTAAAATTTAATAGCACTTTATTAAAGCATAGTTTACTACAGTAAAATGCTCACTCTTAAGTTACAAGTTGATTATTTGTAACATATCTATATCCTCTATATCTTTATCTATGTAGATATATAATATATCTCTATTCTAAGTTACAAGTTGATGATTTATAACATATATATCTATAACCACTTCAGATAAAGATACAAATAATTTCCATCACCCCAGCAAGTCCCACCATGCCCCTTTGCAGGCAAAGTACCATAATAGAGGAAATTGCTATGCTTTCTGCTATCCCCATAGATTAGTTTTATTTCTTCTTCAACTAAGTGAAATAATGCAGTATATGATTTTTTTCTGATTTCATTTGCTCAACTTAGCATTTTTTAAATTTATTTATTGGACAGACAAGAGATCACAAGTAGGCAGAGAGGCAGGTAGAGAGAGAGGAGGAAGCAGGCTCCCCGCTGAGCAGAGAGCCCAATTCAGGGCTTGATCCCAGGACCCTGAGATCATGACCTGAGCTGAAGGCAGAGGCTTTAACCCACTGAGCCACCCAGGTGCCCCTCAGCTTAGCATTTTTGAAGTTTATCTATATTGGTGCCTTAGTAGTTTGTTCTTTTCAATTTGAGAATGAAGCTGATGGCATTCTGTTGTGAGGGTATACATGATACCCACCTATTCTCCATTTCATGAATGAGATTTAGATTTTTCCATTTTTGGCTATGAAGAAAGCTGCTATAAATTCTAAGAAAAAATTTTAAATGTACATAAACATTAACTTCTCTTGATTGCATATATAAGAGTGAAATTGCTGGGTCATAGGGTATGTTTAAATTTTTAGGAAACTGTCAAATCATTTTCCACGTGGTTACACTACTTTACCTCCAGCACAATATAAGCATGTTCTAGATGATTTCCATTCTTGAGAACATTTGGTACTGTTAGTAGTTTTAATTGTAGCTTTTCTACAGGGAAGAATGTTTGTTTTGATGTGCTTGAGACTATGTACCTGTTACTGTAATCAAAGAAGTAGGAACTAAGCATCAAAGAAGGACTCCAAGGAAAAAAATATTATGTTTGGACAAAAAAAAAAAAAATCACAACTGAAGATTTTTAATTAACATCTGAAGAGTCATGCCATGGCATGAATTTTTCTTTTATTTTTCCCTTTAGTCATGAATTGAGACAAAGTAGGGAAATGGAAGGACCGTCTAGCACTTTTTTTTTTTTTTTTTTTAGACACACACATAGAGAGATCACAAGTAGGCAGAGAGAGAGAGGGAAGCAGGCCCCCTGCTGAGCAGAGAGCCCGATGCAGGGCTTGATCCCAGGACCCTGAGACCATGGCCTGAGCCGAAGGCAGAGGCTTAACCCACTGAGCCACCCAGGTGTCCCCGTCTAGCACTTTTCACAGAAAAGTTATTATCTGGTGTGAGGAACATTAGCTAACAAAAAGGAAAATTCAATTTGTAGTTATGTGAACTGAATATAGTTTTGATTTGTTGATTTTTATCACTCTTTTCTCTCTGCTGGAATGACATTCCAGGCTCTCTCTTCAAATTGCCCTGCAGAACTTATGTATCATTTCTTATGGACAAATTTCTTGACTCTAACTCATAAGATGGATGGACCCTAAACAACTCCATCTTGTACTATAAAATGAAAGACATGTTTATACACTTATACTTTGTAAAAGCTGGGTTATTTTTGCATAAAATAGAAGTAGTAAATGGCCTAATTTTTGGATGAATTGACACTAAAATATTAATATGTTTGTTATAGTTTGTCCTATTTTAAAATGATTTCTAAGTTATCTTTTTGAGACTGAGAAGAGAGATTTTTCAAAAGTAATTACGAAAAAGAAAACCTAGCCTATCATATTTAGAATCAATGATTGTACTAACAAAAATGTCTTCCTTTGGGTCCCCATTGTGTCTTGTGCATTTATCACGTACACTTAACTTATTTATTTATGTTTCTGTCTGTATGCTACATAATGACAAGCTCAATGATAGTCATTATATTCCAGTTTCCATCCCCAGGGCCTCGTATGGTATCTATCACATATTAGTCGGTAGTAAACACTCATGGACAGACTGGATTAAATGAAGAAAGTGAGAGTCACACAAGCTACTTTCAAATCTCAAGCCCTGAGAACAGCATATATACCTTTGGGGAGCTTAAGAGGGAAAAATTCAGGGTGTGGAGGGTTATTTTCTGTTTAGTTCTAGACATGGGCATAATATTTGATTAAGCATTAAGAGATAACATTAACAATACTTGTAAGACAACACACACATTCTTAAATGTCAAAATATTTTATATTACTAATTATGGATCGACAAACTTTGAAACTTTAATAATCTATGCCTCTGAAATAACACATAATTAACAGAACAATGTTGCTATTTTCTTTCTTATCTAGTCTAAAGTATGTCCAGCCATTTGGCCTATAAAGTCAAAATCATTACTCCCGTTTGCTTGGTGAAAACCACTGAATCATCTTCTATGAAGGTAGAGGGAAAGAGTCTTACAAATCCAATTTATAAAGCCTTGGGAAGTTTCAAAAAATCTCTTTAAATATAAAAGAAATGGAACAAGATTCCAGATTCAAGTTAAATAATTTTTCTCTTTGAAAAAGTTGTTTATAGGAGCACTGAAAGTAAAAGCCATTATATGCAGTTATAGAGAAAATTATTTTTCCAGATTTTTTGGGGCAGTGTTTTAAGTAGGAAAAAAAATAGGTTTTATAATATGATCCTCCTTCCAGAATTATTCATATCTGTGTATTTGGCAGGTACTGAACACACTCCATTGTATCTCAGAGGGGATCCACAGATAATGATGAATCAGCACAAACAGTTCCAAAGTGAAATATTCAGAGAGTCACTGTATTTCCCTTGTTCTCAGATGTTTTGAAATAAACACTGGCAGTGTTTATTTATAGAGGTTCAGGACTTTTAAAATGTGTCAGCAGCATGCCTTGACTCTAAACAGATTATGTTGCAATTTTTTTCCTGATGATTCAAAACTATAAACTTAAAATTACCTAATTAAAAAGATAACAAACTACAATAAACTTGGACCTAAACTTCAGTTATGTATCTTGTCTGAAATTAGATCATGTTAATAACTCCTCTTTCTCTTAGTTTATAAACATTGTCTAAGCATTAACTGAGGTTTTTTGGTTGGTTGGTGTCATTTTGAAAATATATTTTTTATTCTTTACCTGCTTTGGTAAATTAGGGATTTGGGCTTAGATATGTTTTTCTTAAAAGTCTATGAGTAACATGGAGAAATAAAAGAAAAATAGCTGAAGAGAAATACCAAAATTTTTGTTAAAATAAGAATTTCAAATAAGAATTTAAAGGTATGATTTTTACAAAAAATTCTCATTCTAGAGAATGAATGAAGGATCTGTACTTACTGCAGTCTCATGATAAATATTTAAAATGTAATGAAAAATAAAAGTACTCCTGAGAGGTTCTTATTTCTAACAGTTTCTTGGTATTGATAATGCATTGAAAATGGTTGTTGATTAGGATATATTTTGCAGGATATGCCAAAGATCTCTTAGTTGTGAGAGAGCAAGGCTGCCTTCCTTCCTCTATTTTCTCTTTTCGTTATGCAGTTGATGCTGCTAAACCTCAATTTCCCCATTTGTTCAATGGAGATAATGAAGCTTTCTAAATTTTTTCAGTCATTTTGACTGTGTAGGGTTCTTCCAACATGGCATCTACAGAAAACTTTAAATACAATTATAAAATTATATTGGACTTATTGTTAGTGCTGATTTACAGTCTTACCACTCACCTTCCTCTTCTCAAACAATTTTTTTACTTGTTCATTTACTTCAAATGGAGCCAAGTGGAGCCTCAATGCATCATCTATGGTAGCAGGAGGATTTGGGGAGCCCATTTAGCCGTGTAGTAGGCAGAGGTTAGAAATTATAATGGAGGAAAGAGGAGGAAGGTTATTTCTCCTTATCTCTAAATTTATTGCAAATAGTTGCTGCTAAAAAAGAAGCAGATAATAGTGAGGAAAGGATGTAAGACTTATTATTTCTCTAAATCTCTTTTTCAAAGAAAGAAGGGAAGACGGGAAGGGAGCGATGGAAGGAGGGAGGGAGGAAGCAAAGAAGAAAAGAATGGAACCTATTTCTCAAAGGAAATTTTACACTAACCCACCATATATAAAAGAGATAAAAGGTTGAAATATCACCTTCATTCTTTGCCAGTGACCCAAGAACTACTTAAAAGGAATATGAGGACTCAACAGAGAATGGAATGACATTCACTATGCTAACCGCATCTTCTAAGGGATTGTGGCCAAGAAGGGAGTAGAGGTGTGAAGATGGAAGGGTAGAGAACGAGTTAACACTTTAAGAACATCTGTTCTATGCCAGACATGGTGCAGAAGTCACTATGTTTAAATTATACAATAACTATATAGGGGAATTGTGTTTTGGTCAATATCACAGATGTGAAAGTAGAAACTGGAGGAGGTTACATTACTAGGTTGTACTGGATAATGGAACCAGTATCCAAAGTAAGTTTTGCTACCAAAGACCATGCTTTTGCTGAGGTAGAAACACAGTCATGCTTACACATTGCACATTGAGTCAAAGATCACAGTAGTAAGCTGGGAGGGTAGCATAGTGTTTGGTAAACTAGATGGACCTTTTTTTTTTTTTTATTGTTGATTGCTCTTAATAAAACCTTTAAACTGCATCCACAGGCTATCTAAAAGGCAGATATTGCATTTTATTTGTCTTTTTGGTTAAAGTGAGCTGTAAAGGGTAGTTTGCTAGGTTGGCAGCATTAAATATAAATTATGGATGAGATGAACCAAAAATTTGGCTGTTTCTAAATTTCCTTATAGGAGACTTTTGGTAAAAATATATTTTGTCTTGAGATACAAAGAAGCATAATATCTTGGTGGTGGAGTTGGATAAAATATATGCATAAATTTCATGTATCATTGCAATGAATTGTCTATATTTAGGCTAATAATCAATCTACACTTATTTATGGCATTTCCTGTCAGTGTTACAACATGAAGAGATTCCTTGGGTCAATTGAACCAAAGGCAACAATGTAAGAGAGAAGATTTTCTATTCTGACCCTAAAATCAGAGTGTAGAATTGTTCATTACAAGGTAATCCTGGCAACTTCTATTTCCATCCATGACGGAGTAACTTATAAATCTAAATCTCCTGTTAAAAACAACTGTAAAACTGAAAAAAATGCATGAGGCAGCTTTTTCTAGGCATAAAAAATAGCAGAGGACTACAGGCCCTGAGAAGTCAGCCCGAACATGGGCCCAGGTTTCTGGATTAGGTATACTTTCTTGTCCCTGGGCGAGGAGCTAGAGCCAAGTAGTATGGTGGGTCTCAGTGACTGATCTCAATATTGACTGGTCTCATATATATTGAATTGGAATCCTAGAGAAAGAATGGAAAGAAAGCTGAGTAGAAAACATGTTTGAAGAAGTAATGGCCAAAAGTCCCCCATATTTTAAGAAACACATCAAGTTATGGATCTGAGAAGCTGAACAAATCCTAGGAGGATCTCTACAAACAAAATTATGCAAACTTCTGAAAATCAAAATTAAAGAGAAAAATAATATCAGCACAGAAAAATGGTAGCTGCTTTTCCCTCAAAACAGTGGAGGCTTGAATACTGGAAAATGCCCTTACCCTAATTCCCAGGACCTGGGAGTATGTTGCCTTACATGACAAAAGGGACTTTGCAGATGTAATTAGAGTTACAGACCTTGAGATAGTGGGGGTGGGGGACAGATTATCCAAGTAGGTCATCTACAATCACATAAAATCAAATATAATTATAATTTTTAAGAGCAGAAAATTTTTCTCAACTGTGGCCAAAGAGAGATAAGACTCTGGAAGACACATTAGAGAGATGTACATCAGTAGTTCTGAAGATGGTTATGAGCCAAAGAATGCAGATAACCTTTAGAAGCTTGAAAAGATAAGGATGTGACTTCTCTTCCAGAGCATCCTGAAGGAACATAACTCTGCTGACCCCTTGATTTTAGCCGAGTGAGATCCACATTGGACTTCTGAACTGCAAAATAATAATTTATATTGTTTCAAGCCATAAAGTTTGTGGTTATTTATTATGGTAGCAACAGACAACTAATATCTTTCAAAAATGAAGGTGAAATTATGATATTTTTACATAAATAAAGGTTGAGAGCATTTGTCTTTAGCAGACCTTTATTATAGGGCATTTTCACCAAAAAAAAAAGATGAGAGAACTAGTCACCGGTAGAACTAAGCTTAAGAAATACTAGTGGGAGTTCTTCCAGGTGAAAGAAATGAGATCCATGAGATTGAATAGCATTCAAAAGGATAAATCTGTCCTGTGCTGCTGTTGCTGTTGTTGCTGTAGTAAGAATGGAAGCATTACTCTTTCCAACTCTGTGTCTTGAGTAGAATCTGGAAGTCAACAGATGCCCTCCCTTTCAGGGGAATGATATGGGTTGAGAATAAGGGTAGCCAAAGAGAAACCATGCCAAAATCTTAAGAAAGCTGGTATGGCTATCTTAATATAA
>ML101759.1:25483-68349 GCA_003697995.1 Taxidea taxus jeffersonii
AGTGTACCTTCAGATCAGGAGCATTCCAGATGTAAAAAGAGTACTTTTTTTTCCTTAAGATTTTATTTATTTATTTGAGAGAGAGAGAGAGAGCATGAGCATGAGCAGGGGGAGGGGGAGGGGGGAGAGAGAGGCAGACTCCCCACTGAGCAGGGAGCCTAATTCAGGCCTTGATCCCAGGACCCTGAGATCATGACTTCAGCCAAATTCAGGTATTTAACCGAATGAGCCACCCCGGCCCCAAGAGAGTTCTTTCAAATGATAAAAGGACCACTTCACCACTAAGACATGGTAACCTTAAATCTTAAATGTGTAGGCATCTATCTAATCAGAACATTTAAAACTATATGAAGTTAGGGGAAATAGACAAATCTGTAATTTCAGTTAGATGTTCTCTCAGTGATTGCAAGACAACAAAATCCAGTAAGAATATAGATACAGAGGTCTGAACATCATCAGCCACCTGAACCTAATGACCACTTGCACAACACTACAGTCAATAATGGCAGAATACACGTACCTTTCACGTACTCATGGTGCATGCGCCTAGATCATCTTCTGGGCCTTAACATAAATCTCAGTCAATTTAAGATGACGAAAGTGTACAGCATATGTTTCCCTGACCAATGTAACTAAATTAGGAGTCAAGTAAACTTTCATATATTTGGAAATTAAACAAATCAATTCCAAATAACTCACGGATCAAAGAAGTACTCACCAGAGAAGTCAGACAATATGTTAAACTAAGTGATAATGAAAAGCATCACACATCAACATTTGTGAGATGCAGCTACGTTGGTTCTTACAGAAAAAAATTGTAGATTAAAATGCTTACAATGGAAAAAAGAATTAAAAATTAACCACTTCTTGGTGCTCAATAATTAGTATTTAGTTATTACCAAGGTGCCGTCTATATAGAAAGCTTGGCAAACGGTTTAGACAAATTTACCAAAAAACTGGCACCTGTGCAGTAGATTAATGTTACCTATATTATTCAGTATCATTGATCATTCTTAAACTTGACAAGGAATTTCATTAGCATAAATTCTATCTCATGGTGAAGAAAAAGAGCAAGGAATTTCACAATGCCGAACATCCTGGTCCCCACTTCTTCCTCTGCCACTTAGGACTGCTCTGCCTAACCCTCCTGGTTTTGATTTCCTCAGAGAAAGAATGATATCCACTTTATATATGTTGCTCTAGAAAATGTACACTATTGAGAAATGGTCTTTAAAGCACCAAGTGCCAAAATCAGTTAAGGCGATTATTATCAATGAATGAAGCTAGAAAATATTCCTGTTTCTGTTTTTTATTTATTGCTTATTTTGCCAGCATAGTCATTTTCTCTGATTTTTAAATGTGACTTTGAACTCACCTAAGGTTGATATGAAAGATCTTCTATGGAGATCTTTGCTTTATTTTTTTCCTCTCTTCTTCTATGATCCTCTGTTTTGTTTCTTAAATTCTACATGAGTGAGACCATATAATTGTTTTCCTCAGATTGGCTTATTTTGCTTAGCATAATACCCTCTAGTTCCATCCACATCATTGCAAATGACAAGATTTCTTTCTTTTTTCTTTTTTTTTTTTTTTTTTTGGATTGCTTACTAGTAAAACAAGATGAAATCAGAGAGGGAGACAAACCATAAGAGACTCTTAGTCATAGGAAACAAACTGAGGGTTGTTGGAGGGGAAGAGGTAGGGGGATGGGATAACTGGGTGATAGACATTAAGGCGGGCATGTAATGTAATGAGCACTGGGCATTATATAAGACTGATTCATCACTGACCTTAACCTCTGAATCCAATAAAACATTATATGCTAATTAATTGAATTTAAATTAAAACATATTTAATTTGAAATAGAAAAGAACTGCCTATTATATATTTATATGCAAAATAGTAATATTTATAAAACTGACATACATCATTTTTGTAATATTATATATGTATTAAATATGTGGATATATAATAGGAATATTAATAAGGATATTAAAATAACTATAATTTTGATACTTGCTTTAAAAAAGATATACTGTTATTTTGTATTGGATCCTCACTGTGTGCTAGATTCTAAGCTAAACATTTAGTTTTAATATGTATAATCTTATTTCATTCTTCTAAGATCCCTAATAAACAAATTTTATTTTCATTCCCTCCCCTAAAAGAAAAAGAAATCACTGCAAAATGAGACCAAAAAAGAAATTAGAAACTATAATGTTTGGAGCTTGAGGCACTTTCCCGGCCTGTGACAACTTTTAAGTCCTATTCATGCTCCTAGGTGTAAGTCAGGGTCTCTAATTCCTGGTCTCTGTTCTCTAGCCTCAGTTTATCCCACTTAACTCTAAAACTTTTGTGCTCTGTTTCATGAGTTTTAGGTATGTGATCATGAAGTACCCTCTGCCCTGAATGTTTCAAACATTGTTTTTACCTGAAACACCTATTTTGACTCCATCTATTTTGGGTTCAGTTATCCTCTATTTCAGAAAAAGTTCTTCAGAACCTTTCCTCAGAAATCTCTTCCCCTCTACTCCCTCCCACAGAATCCTGCACGTCATGCTGCTTTATGGCCCATGACGTTGTGCTACATTGTCTGTGTAGGAGTCTGTCTCGTCTACAGTGCTCTAAGTGCCACAAGGGAAGGACCATATTTTATTCATTTTTGTACCCTTAGGGTATAGTAGAGTGCATAATGCATATTAAAGACTACAAATATCCACTAAATTTTTAAAAATTGATTGAATTGCTCATACTTATGAATATATCAGATGTGTCATGGCAAGAAGCAAAGCTCTAAAAAAGCCATAAGGAAATTATGGAATTTTCAGAGTTTTTTATTAAAATGTGGTTTCCAATAAATAATATAAGTATTAATAAAATATTAAAATAGATACAAATGAAAATTCAGATACATTTTTCTTTAAATGAACTTGGTATATAGACATACTTTTTTGGGGGGGGTCATACATTTTTATGTGGTTAAGTGGAAAATTTGGAAATATTCTTCATTTAACAAAGGAACTTTTGTTTTACAAAATAGGCCACAAGATTTCTTTAAGTGGTGAACTGTTTGTAGACAATAAACTGACCAAAAAAGATTTAAAATGCCTATTTGCTGAGAACATGTGATATGCACAAAATTAAGTATTACTGTATCTTAATGAAATGTGTTGGGCATGGCTCTAAGATTTTCTCTCAACTTTAAAAGAAATATAGGGTCTAGTATTTTCAAAAGATTATATATTACTCCAACTAAAACTTTCAATGCAGGATCGATTGTCATGACTACTTCAACTAGTATGAGGAATTTGGAAGATTTCAATGGGGAAAAGAAAACAAAAAATAAAAACAGAGACTGCCAAAGCCTAAAATAAGTTCCGCAGAGAATTTGGGAGTCTTGGTCTTGATAGGATGTGGGATGGGAATTTTCCTAGCACTTTGGAACTTGGGCTAAAGTCCAAAACTGAAGGCAACTGGTGACAGTTGTTTCACATTCTAAGAGATGTACTAGATTTGTTCCTTATAAGATGTGTTGAGAGGTGGCCCAGTTGTCAAGTCCTGTCACTTCAAAGAACACTTTTAACATCCCGGCAGTTCATTAGAGGATAATTTCTTGAAGGAAGTTTGCAGCAAGAGAGAATACTGTGGAATGGGAGGGTAAGCAGTAATGTGACCTCATCTCAAGTCAAGGAAGGAGACCTCAAGAAATACCTTTCAAGAAAAGATAAAAGAGAGACATTTGCTGGCAGGGTAGATGCTATCTTACAGAATGTGAGAAATTTCTTGGGAGAACTTTAAGTGGGTCCTCAAGAGCAGTGCTTCACAGTGGACACATACTTGGATAACATTTAATAGAATTGAATTGCTAGGAAAATGAAATTATAAATCTTGCTGATCACATATTCTATATAGTAACATCAAATTGCTATAAAAAATTCTAAACAGTACTCTTAATTTCTGAGTTTATTTTGTCAGGAATTGGTAACGGACTATTTAAGAATCAGCATGGAGTTTCCAGACCTCAGATTAAGTAGCACTGCTCTAGATCTGAGCTTTACTGGAGATCTGGTTAAAATGCCCATTACAGGAAGCATGACAGGAAGTCTTTATTTCTAAGAGGTTCCTTAGATGTTGATGCTGCATGTCTGGAGCATACTTAGAGTAGCAAGGCTCTAGAGCCAACCAATAGAAATATCATGTGAGCCACATTATAATTTAAAATTTTTTTTAAACTGAGTCTTTGAGATCTCAGTTTGGACTAGACACATTTGAAGTACAAAGCCATATGTGGTTAATAGCTACATTATTTGGCCAGCAACTCTAGAGTTTGGGCAGCAGAGGAACTAGAGCCTGATTCTTTTTTAGGAGAAATGAGAAGGCATGAGGAGGGCTGGAGATGTGCAAAGTGGCAGACTGAGGCCAGAAAGGCAGTTGTGCCTATAGTCTAAGAGCATGGTAGAGAAGGAAGTGTTTGTTTTCTTTTGGACAGGCAGATGCTGTGCAAGATGGCACAAGTTGTTTTGACAGGACCTTGCACGAGAAGGATGCTTAATTAGGGTCAAGGGATCCCAAGGAATTTCCAGGAGTAGGAATCAAGGATCTTGCAAGGGAGAGGCTAGAGAATGTTTTACAAGAACATCAGGAATTTCTGTGTGAGCCTCTGATATTTTGAACATCTGTCTTACACAGGGTCATTTGATGACAAAAAAGGTCTGTAAAAAGACCTACATTGGGGAGAAGGAGAGGGACTTTGATTTGAAGAGAGATTGAAGTTTTGGCATTTGGTTAAATTGGACTTTTTGGTTCTTGAAAAGTTCTATAGTGCCCAAAATTAAGCCAAAATTTGTGGGATCTACCCAAAATGTAACTGAGGGGTGAGGAAGAAATCCTTGCCAGCAAGTTTGAGAAAGGTTGTGAAGACAGACTCAAATTTTGTTTGTTCCTCTTCCTATCAATCTGATTTAACAGATTGGTTATAATCTGTGTGAACTCATGGTGCATAAATGACAATCCCTTAAATGCTCTGTCCTTCACATCTTTTGTTAGCAGCCTGACACCGGCTGGAAACATCACCAGGAAATGCCAAACAACACTTGCAAGATACATTCCAGAAATTATTGTTTGGATCTTGTTAAATTATCTTATTCCCTATGTTTGCAGCAGAAAAGTTTAAGTTAAGCAATGGGGGTAAGCAATTAGCTTTGGAATCTTCTGAAATGCCTAAGCTCAGAAGGTAGAGACAATTGAAGGAAGCCAAGAGAAATTGATTCATGTGCTATTGGCTGCAAATAATAGAAACCCAGATGCCTAAGCTCTTAAATGGTAGTAATAATAACATCTCATGTAACTGAGTCCTACATAGGGTGGGCCTCAGAGCTTGCAGACACTGTGCCTCAATGATACCAAGTTTGTTTGTTTTTAATCTTTTCTCCACTCCGCTGTTCTTTCAGTTGGTTTCATCTTCAGATTGGTACTGAGAAGGCTGTGTCAGTTCTAAGTGATCTATTTATGGGCACTATTACCAAGGTGAGGAAGAAAAGAGTCTCTTCTCATGCTTCTTCTCTTTTTCTAGAAACCCTCCAGTAGCCTCTCTTAACATCTCTCTGTCCAGAGTTGGCTCCTATTCCTGTTCCTGAATCAAAATTTGGCTACGAAAATAGAATTAGTCATATTTCTTTGGGGCTGACGCTGGAGTTGGGGTCAGTACTTATAAATTTTTCTCATAAAGAGGAAAGTGGGTTATTTGGACAAAATTAGGTTCTGCTAAAAAGGGGGAGGAAGGAATGGATGCTGGATAGGCACCAGTATGGTTCACCAAAGACACGTAGGTTTCTGATCTTCAGGAAAGCATGCTTTTGATGGCCAGAGATATGTCTAAGCTGAATGTGGCAGTCTAGGTGAATGCAACCCAATTACTGAAACTGCTTTCTGAATGACGTCATGTCACATCATAATTAAGACACAGATTATAAAAAGGCTTCTTTAAATTAAAAGACCTCTCCAGGGAGATACTGCATTTCAATGGAGGGCCTTTATAAAAAAGTAGATTTCCCAGATACCCAATTGAGTTACACCTGGATTAGACCACCGTGTCCACATTAGATGAATCATCCTGAAGTTTTAAAATGCCTTCCTTTACTTGTGTGAAACCTTTGTGTTAGACTAGAATAGGAAAAGAAGAAATATGTTTTTATGAGTATGGTTGTTTTTCTGCCTTTGTTATAAATGGAAAGTTATGAATGTTTCAAGAAATACTATCTTTTTAAGCAGTTAACTGTCAAATTACCGTAGTTAAATCCTGAGACAGAGATGAAGTTTTTATAAAACCTGCAACAATTCCAGAAGATTATTCAAACTTATGGTTTTTTTAAGCATATATTTTCCAGCAGTAATTTACTTAAATTTTTCTTGGAGCCATGATGTGTAGTTCTTCTTTTTCCAGTATGGTACCTGAGCGTAATAGTATGGTTGGAAATTTGCTTCTATCAGATCTATTTTTCTACAGAGTGATATTTAATGCCAGATTAGTTCCTTCACAAATAATACTTGGGGAAAATTTTCACTTCTTTTACTGGGAGCTCATATTAATGTTCCTTACCTTGAATGCCAGATTTCGAAGAAAAAGAAATCCCAGAAGAGAGACATTGTTTTCTCTCTCTCTCTTTCTTCTTTCTTTCTTTTTTCTTTCTTTCTTTCTTTCTACACATAGTTTTGCTCTATAGTTTTTCTTGGGTAGATGGTTTTCTTTTAAGTTATACTCCATCTTTCTTTCTTGTTTACTCCAGGAATGCAAACTTGACCTTGACTTTAAGGTCAAAGCATTTTCAGACTGTGCAGTCAGCAGAGAATAAAAAAAAAAAATCAATGTGAAACATATTAGGAAGGAATAAGGGTAAGAGTAATGCAGAAGTGCTGGGAAGTCATGCAGGAATTGGAAACAACTGAGGTAATACTTAAAGTAAGACTTTTTACCAAGCAGAGATTTTTATGATTCCTTGCCCTTTTGCTTCTCTTTTCTTATGCGGGGGCGGGTTAGAATCATGGTAATTTAAAGCCTAAATCGCTAACAAAGCATTTTCAGGGGCCAATAATTACTCTTGACATGTAAAATTGAAACTTCTGTTTCAATTCCACCCCCTCTCCCCCCCAACCCCACACCCCCACTTTTTTTCTTTCTCTGTTTCTAATGAAGGTGGGGAAAATGACAAGTCCACATACCTGATATGGTATGTAAACTTAGGAGTATTTCTTGAAAGTCCATTGCTGAGAATTGAGCTAAATGTATTGAGGCCTTTTATATCCACATTGGAAGTAAATCTAATTTTGAATGATAATATATTTTGATTTTATAAAGTTACAAACCCCAGTGTAAAAGCTGAAAAGGATTAAATAGAATCACAGTGAAAACTTTTATTATAAAACTATGTAGGTCTTTCTAGAATCCAGCCACAGACCTTGGAAAGAAAGAAAAAAATGTTAGATCAGTTGTCATTTATGACAAGGCTTATCTTCTCTTTCCCTCCTTACTTACCACTCAGGTCAAGAATAAATTAGGTATAGGAAAAAAAAAAATCCCACTATTTTTTGAAGCTTAATATTTAGTAAAACTTCCAAAAGTAGAGAAAGATCAGAGAAAACTTTAACCTTTGTATATATGTGTGTGTATGTGTTATACGTGCGTATACCCTCTCTATATATGCAAATGTGAAATGATAGATTTTTAATTATATTGCCATACAGAAATTGAGTTTGGCTGAATTTAAGTAATTATTAAGTCAGACTATTATGTTATCTCGGAAATGTGAAATGTTTTCTCAAAAAGAGACTAATATTAAATATAAAACATCTCTGAAAATCTAACTTCAACATGTTATACTTGAGATAGAGAGAACTGTTCTATAATTCAGATTGCTAGATGTATACATTAAAGATGATTCTGTGTAAAATAAACCTTTGTTACCTAACATCCTTTCAAAACTTGTTACCTTTGCACTGACCTCATATACTTAAATTTTACAAAAGCGTAAGAATGCACTGAGAACAGAGCTCTGGGTGGGCTCGTTGATAACCATAAATGTCAATTACTGGCCTGAATGGGTATTGATGACTTAGTCCATATCATAGTTGAAAGTGAGGAAAACAGAAAAGCTCTTTTTCTTCCCCCTTTGAAAGCATTTGAAATAATTCTCTGGAAAAAAACAAAATCTATATTAGGGGCTGAGCAGGGAAGATGGAGGTTGAACCATTTCTTTGATCAGTATCATAAGTTCAAAGGTTGTCTCTATGACATCTTATCTCACATCAACATCTTATTTCCAATTTGACAGATTCCCTTAAAGGGTCAAAAAAGACAAGGACTTCCAAGCCAAATCAAATACGTGTATTTTAATTCATGGAGAATCAGCAGGGAAACAAGAAAGATTCTGTCTACTAACATTGATTTTCCTTATATTTATTTTTTCAGTTGGAACACTCCAGGCAAAAATTCACTTGGCTTCAACTAATTTGCAAATACCATCATTCACTGCTGTTTTGCTACCCATTTCTCAAATCTCAATTAAATGTGATGACAGTTTACTTGCTAGAAACACACAGAAAGGTTCTTTCCCAACCAGAGGGCTTCACTCATTTCCTGCTAGTGGACTTGGCAAGAGGAGTCAAAACATCCATTACTGAGGCTGAGTTTTAATTTAGAAGGTTATCACCAGAGTCAGCTAAATAATTATAAAATCCTTTACAAATGCAAACCACAACAGAAATGTATAGTAATGGCTGAGAACAATATCTAGATCATCAGACTTGTTTACAAGGGGTTTTTAAAAGGATGGTTTAGGTTCCTACTTGTGGAAACTTGTATAACCTTCTGAGGCACCCTGAGTATGGACTAAAAAGTGTCTTCTCTCTGCAAATAATTTTTATATTAAAACCAAAACAAGCACAATAAACTTTCTTTACCAACTTCACAACAACAATAAAGACTGACTCTGCAAATCTTGGTTCTCTGGCTCAGACTCCACATTTCCTATAAAACTAAAAGCAAGGAGTGAGATGAGACCCAGTTTTGCCTTTAAGAGATGCTAACTGATGGAAGAAAAGAATGTATTACTTTTCCCTTATTTCTTCTACATGCATAAATTAATATAAATCTATGAAATGTAAAACTGAATGTAAATAGAATTCTAATTAAATATGTGTATGGTCCTACTTTGACAGTAATAGGACCTTAACAAATTGCAGAATGCTGGGAATATCTCTGTGTATAAAATGGGTACCCACTTTGTGTTAACAGCTACTCAACAAATGTTAGCTACAAAGGATAAAAACAAACTATAAGGAGTCTTTGACAGAGACCAACCCATCAACCCTCCTCTTTATAGCTAGAGAACTAAAGCCCAAGTGGTTGAAAGACTTGCCCACCTCCTAAGTGGGTGACTGGCAGCCAGGCTCCGTGACTCCTCTACCTCATCACTGTCACAGAACCTCTCTGGGCCTCAGCTCATCATTTGATAACAAGAGTAACTCTACCTGCCCAGGGGTTATCGATCAAAGGTAATAGAGGTTGTGAGAATTCCTTTAAAATTTTAATTCACGGTAGAGTGCCTTGCGTGTGGCAGGAACTCCATAAATCTCTGAGGAACAGAATTTGTCAAATAGCTATGCTGAGGGCTGGCTCTGATTCACTCACTGTGAATCAAAGCTTGCTGTGCTTGTCCAGACTCTTTAATCAGGCTTAGGCAAGCAGCACCTCTGACCTTGATCGTTTGGTGGGTGTAGTCCCCTGCGCTATGGGAGCAGTCACAGGCAGCCTCCACCTGCTCAGGAGTGCCAGGATGGGGACTTTTCTTTTGGTTCAGAAACTAAGGAGCACTCTGCTTGACCCCAGTAAACCTCTCACTGCCACATTTAGGAGCCAAACTGTTCCAACCAATCTAGCTGCCCCTGGCAGCCTTCATTTTCTCCGCTTCTTAAGACAGAAAAATCAGGTGGGAGGTATTTCTCTCTGTGGTATCTTCCAGTCCCAGGGCAGACCAAGTTGTGAGGGATGCCCCAGAGGCCTGATGGCCCTTACTGCCTCTATGACTCCCTGCCTGGCCTGTGTACTTATTGTCTTTTGGTGAGTTGCCTTCCACAGAAACAGAGAAGATGTAAGAGAGGGCAATTGATTCTGAAAATGGGGAAGAAGGAAAAAAAATGCTAAATGCTAAAATACTAAAAACCCACTCCACACTGAAGTATTTAAGGGGTCTTACACCCTCTAGTTTTGTTTTGGCTGGCCTTGCAGAGAGGTTGCGTTATCTGTGGACTTAAAAAAAGCTGCTACGGTTCTCTTTATCTAGCGAGTACACCATTGCACATGGTTAATTGTATTTACACATTTTGGCTCAACGAGATTTTAAAAAGGGAACAACTGTGGGAACGTTTTTAAAGGGTGCAGAGTGAGGAGAGGTAGGTAGGACTTCTACCAATTCCACCATGCTCTCTGCCTCTTCTCGTATCTTTCTTCTCTGTGTGCCTCTCCTCCCTATTCTCCCCCTCTCAGCAGTCACTATACCCCCAATAGCCACCGCATGACAGCTTTGGTACCTGTCTAGAGGAGAAGGAGAAGTTGAGTCAGAAGATCGGGGAAGCAAAGGATGGGAAAAGATGCTGGCAGAGACTGCTTTGGGAGAGTAATATGTGAGGGGACTGCACACCTCTGTTGGATTGGCAGGCCTGACTTTCCTCTGACTCATCTCCCAACTTAAAAATCATGGTTTATCAGTACTCACGAGCTCCTAGAACAAGTGATTAGTACATCATGGGTCAGCAGATGAACCGTACACAGAGATTGCTGATTGGTGCAACTCCATAGCCATTGGGAGTTTACATGAGCTGTGTCATCACAGTCAAATCTCTTGACCTATCTAACCCAATTTCCTCATCTATTAGATAGGGATACATGTTCTGTTTTCCTCACAGAGTTGATTGAAAAAAGAAATGAGATATGGTTTGTGAAACCATAAAGCAGGATTTCAGTCAAGGATATATAGCAATTTATAATTTTGTTTCTATTTTGTCTTATAGAAGAACTTATAAGCTGAATGCTCTTACATTTCTCCAGCATATAGGTTATAGGTGATTTCTCATTTCAAGTTAAACTTGAAGTTAAACTTGTTAAACAAGTTAAACTCGAATTCTGTAGCAGATAAGGACATGGATAAAGAATTTTTTAGTGGCCAGTCTACTCACTCAGGAATGACTCATGTCATTCCTGAGAAGTCTACCCCAGGTATTTCTGTGGGCCACAAATGGTAACTTATGTGGCATCACACATCCAGGCCTAGGTTCTACTCACCACAGATCCCTGCTGCTCTTCCCACCAGCCTCCAGCCATCTGAAGAGCGGATCCTTGCCCAGCTGCCTGGCTCCAAAGTCCTCCATCCTCATGGCTCGCAAGGTGGTGGTCTGGGAAGTAAGAAGGGAAGAGCTTCCTGGATTCACTGTTATACCCAATTCAATGGGCCCCTCTGTCGAGTGCATGGGAGATTTGTCTGAGTTCAGTCAAGCACTGAGGGCAGGGCTATTGCAAGTGGCACTAGGACTGGTGTATCTGGACTGCTTCTTTCTCCTCAATCTCTGTCCCATGGCTGAGGCAGGCTGGTCATACCTCTCTCAGTCCTCTTGGACATTTTCCTTCACAAATTGTGTAAGACCTCCCTGACACTGTGGCTTCCTTTGCTTTCTACCACCCTTAGCTCCCCCTGCCTATCTGTATGCATTTGATCCCTAGTTGGGAATATGGTTTGGCATTTTTAGGATATTCCTCATCCGTCATATAAATCAGCAGATGAGTACGAACAGTTCAGTGGACAGGAGTTTCTTCTAAACCTAAATACCTGCATCTTGATTCCAGCCTAACTGGGACTGTCTTATCTATCCCATTCGTACTTCTTGTTGGGAAACTTCCTCTGAATGGCATCAGGACAGGCCCTTTATAGTTACATAACATAATAGAAATTTTCAAACTAATGTCCTGGAGAAATACACCACATCTTTTATTTTTTTTCTAAGACCCTATATGCCTAGGACTCACTTTATGTTTCAGGTGATAAAGGTTTAAAATGGGGACTATGTGAGAGCCTAATATTCTTTTATGTTGCTGAGAAAGTTAAAAAAAAAAAAAGCCAAATCACTCGTGATTAAGTTGAAAAGTTAGTTCCTTATGAAAAGGATTCATGGGGTTTTAAAATAAATTTTCATTATTGACAATGCTTTTACCTTTATGTGTCTTCTAGCCCATGACTTCAGCAACATAGGAATTATCTTTACCATTTACCTTAAAACCATGAAGAGAGCGTTCACTTGATCATTTCTATATTATTCAGTGTTAGCACTATAAAAAGGTGCTAAACAGAGTTTTTATCCATGAGAAACTTAAAATCTATACCCAGAGAATAATTTATGAATCCAGTCACTCAGCCAGCATATATTTATTGAGTGTTTATTATGTGCTAGATGGTGGAGTGACACAAAAAAATGAACAAGATGTAGATCCTGCCTGGAGGAGTAGCAGTTGATTTCCTCAAGACCCTCTATTAGAGTATCATAACATCCAGGGCTCAGCCAGGAGTTACACTGATCATAAATCGATAATCTCATTTCAGGGCTCAAACACAGAGATGGCAAATAAAGCCCAGGCCTGCTCCAGGCAGTATTGACTGAAGCAACAAATGACTTATAATAGCAGGAAGCAATGAATAATTTTGTGACCAAGAATGAAAGAAAATCCCCCCTTCTCTCGATTCCTTTCACTTAAATAGCATTTGGAGTTTTTAAAAAAATCCACAAAGTTTATGAAATCTTACCATTTACAAGTTTGTGGATGGAACTAGAGGGTATTATGCTAAGTGAAACAGGTCAATCAGAGAAAGACAATTATATGATCTCACTCAGGTGGAATTTAAGAAGCAAAACAGAGGATCATAGGAGAAGGGAGGGAAAAATAAAACAAGATGAAGTCAGAGAGAAAGACAAACCATAAGAGACTCTTAATCATAGGAAACAAACTGAGGGTTGCTGGAAGGGAGCAGGGTGGGGGATGGGGTTATTGGGCGATGGGCATTAAGGAGGGCATGTGATATAATGAACACACTGAGTGTTATATGCAACTGGTGACTCACTGAAGTCTACATCTGAAACCGATAATATACTTAGGTTAATTAATTGAATTTAAATAAAATAAAATTTTAAAAAATCCACAAAGTTTATATTAAAGCACGGTGCACTAATGCTTTGTTTGGCTGAGAAGAGTAGGGTCTGGAGGATGTCATCTTGGGGAACAGAGTGGGTTTTGACAGGCTGGGTTTCAACCCCAATTTTGTCATGTATTCCAGGTATGATCTTGGGCAAGTTACTGACATTCTGAGTGCCTCTGTTTCTGTTTCTCCACCGCTAATCGAGGATGAGAATAGTAGTATCATCTCTCAGGGTAATGGTGAGGACTGACTGATAGTAGGTTCTCAGTGCAATGCTAGCACATGTAAGTGCTGTGATACCTGTGACTGCATCCTAGCTCCTGAAGTACAGAAATAATCCTGAAGACAATTATTATCTACCTCCTTATCTTTTTTTTTTTTTTTTTTTGGTCTATAAAGCCACTAGCTAAGTTGGAAGTGGGCAGCAACAAGCCCAGATGATTACAGAGAAAATAAAAGGTGTTTCTCAAGTATGAGCAAAATTATGAATAATCTCTAGGGTGATTAAAATGGTGATTTGGTAGTAACAGCTTTAGGAAGTTTATTAGTAGCAAAATTGGGAGTGTTATTTCATCAAGAATTAATATTAATCAGAAAATCTCTGATTTGTGTTTATTCATTTTTATTTATGGTATATATGTATCTGTTTATCTATGCTCATAAATATCTGGCTTAAATAATTTGATAGCTTACAAAATTGCATATTATATAACAAGATAATTTTAAATTGAAATTAGTAGAAAAAATTAGATAAAGGGGGAAAAAAAGGTAGGAAAAAGAGACTGGCTTGTACATGAAATTATACCTTGAAGTCCCACACGCTTCCTAGGAGTGGCCCACCAAATTGATTCTAAGATGTCTACCGAACAACTTCAAGAAAAGAAATGAAGGCAGTAATACAATGCATTATAATCAATGATAAAAAAACAAGCTAGTTGCTCAGGAAGAAAGCAGTCATTACTGATACTCTGATCAGAGTAATTTCTCCATGTTGCTTAGTTTTAATATTTGTCAGAAATTTGGAATACAGTGATTAATACGGTCATATAGTAACTGTTTATTTAGCCCTTGCTGCATAGAAATTATTGTGTTAGGTGCTGTAGATATCTAAAACCATAGCTACCCTCAGAGAATATGCATCCTATAGAAAATATAAGTAACACATTAATAAACTAAGTTCAAGGTAGATAGTTATAATGAGAGAGAAAGAAGCAATTTAAGGCTCATACCAATCTATGGACCACCCCAGGAGAGGATATTGTAACAAGTATGTTATTTGTACTTTCTATTAACTATGCTAGTTTCTATGGTGGTTTTTAAATACTTAATGATTCTTGAATGTGGATTTTAAAAGCCACAGAGTGCAGTATAATGCATAGCCAATTCAGAACTATTAAAGGTAACTGGGGGGAGGACTTGGCATAGATACCAGAAACCTGTGGATTATTTTATCCCCTGTTCCTGTATGCAAGTTAGATCATGAATTTATAAACTTCCTATCAAGTCTCACATCAGTCCATCATCTCAAATTGTCAAAAACTGGTTCTATAATTTTCAGAGAGAGCAAAGCAAAAATTCACTCTCTTGGACAGCTGTTACATTATGGGAGTGGTACTGGGCATGGAATGACAACAAAAATGAAATTTGGTTCTTTTTCTGCAGGAAAAGAACTCATTGTTTAGGCAGGGAGACAGGTGTATAAACAAATGATAGCAACATGACAGGTGCCAATAGACATATGCAAGAAGAGAAAAGACAAGCTCTGCCTAGCGGTACAGAGAAAAGGCCACGTTTACCTGACATTTGAGTTTCTTCTTGAAAGTCAAGCATTTTGCTGAGTAGAGATTGTACGATAGGGACGATATTCATCCCTGCTAGAGGACATATTCCTGGAGCACCTCCCAGCCTCTCAGTTTAATATTTCCTAAGTACCTATCAAGGATTCAGTATGGGGTTAGGTGGTGTGATAATTATGAAGAAATGGAGGATTTGCTATTAGTCTTCAGAATGTCTACTTGTAATGAGTAGATTAAATTTTCCACAGACCTTCAACAGTGATTAAGAGGTCATGACTATAGGTCTTAAATGGTGTGTTACAACATAAATTCTGTGGATTATAGGAGAGCATGATTATGTGATTTAGAGGGACCTGGGCAGGCCTCCCAGATACAGTAAGGCCTAATCTGTTCCTTGAAATCTGGGATAGCATTTGGATGGTGATTCAGCAATCCAGCTACCACATTTAGTGAGTCCCTTCCATGGGTCAGGTTTGTGAATGAGAAGGCAGCATCAGAGTCAAGAGAGAATTGGGGTCAAGGATGTGCGGATCTCTGAGAAAACCTGGTGAGACCAGAGAGCTGGGGCTGAGAGACTGTGGGAAAAGTGTATAGAAGGAAACAGACTAGGCAGGATACCTTTAGCTGGATTAAACAGTGTTCAGAAAGGCAGTGGCTTTTATATTTGGAATGTATGTAAATGAGTTGGTGGAGGGTTTTAAGTGTGAGAGGAAGCTGATGAAAGAAGTACATAAAGAAAATTAATTTTCCTCATGATATGTTAGGACTAGAAGGGATTGGAGAGGTCTCTTCACTTACCACTGTCTCCAGATTCCTAATGCCATCATTCAACAGAAAAAAAAATTAAGGGCTAAAGGGGTTATGTGATTTGCTTGAGCCCAAATATAGTAGTCATGACTGCATTTCAGGC
Organism: Taxidea taxus jeffersonii; assembly: GCA_003697995.1. Classification (NCBI taxonomy): domain Eukaryota; kingdom Metazoa; phylum Chordata; class Mammalia; order Carnivora; family Mustelidae; genus Taxidea; species Taxidea taxus. Next base: position 41,425 of record ML101759.1, read on the forward strand.
CCCTTCTCTCTCTCCCAGCAGTTTGTGTGTTCTGTAGGCTGGATGGCTGGGCAGTCAAGGGGAGAGTAACCTCAGGGAGCCCAGCATCCTCTCAGTGGGACCACCCAGGCTGGATGTGGAAGGGAAGGTGGGAGGCAGGGTTTGGCTCAGTCTATGTTACAGCCATAGAATCAGAATGTTAGCGCTTATAGAAGATCACAACCTCATCTAGCCCAGCCTAGTTCTTTGGAGAGAGGAGAAAGTGGAGGGCCCAGCAGGAAAGTGATTCATACAAGATGGCAATCCAAAGGTAGAACCAAGGCCCGATTTTAAGCACAGATATTTTTCCTCCAGCCAGGCTGTCTTTCTCCTTCAGATCCTGTATTTGTGCTGCTGGGTTCTGTTCTCTCTTCCCAGCTAGTTATCTACTCGTGTGCCTTGGCCCCTCTGTCAAAGAAAGACATTGTTATTTGGGGCCAGGATCCCGGAGCTGCTCAGGGACTGGTCACTACTCCCACTCAGTTCCCCCTGAGTTTGGGATGGAAGGCACGGAGAGTGAGGCGCATAAGCAGTGTCTTTTCCGGAAGCCAAGTCTTTCCAGGAGAGGTAGGGAGATCAGGGATAGCTGATATCTGGGGCGCTGAGGAAAATGCTTTTCGAGTGACAGAGCATGGCAGGATGAGAATCACTTCACCAAAGCCCTGCTTGTAACTCCAGCAGGGAAGGAGTGTCCTGTGTGCAGTGCGAGTGACAGCCAGAGTCCGAGGTGGCTGAAAGAGGAGGAATCAGCTGGGAAAAGCACAGACAGAAAACGGGGGAGATGTTTCAGAAATTCAGACACAAGAATGTTTGGAAATAGTGTTGAAAGGCAGTTAGGAACAGGTATCTAGATCTGATAATTTTAAAAAGTAAACAGGGCCCTGTATTAATACACTTGTTCTAGGTGGTCTCTCCACCCCTGCCCTGCCCCCACCCCAGGTTGCAGCTTATATCTTTGACTGTGGTGAACAATATGTGAACCCTCACACTTTAGGTATCAGGGATCAAAGAGACCTTAAAAGAACAACTGGCCCCTAAATAAGAGAAGGGGCGCCTGGGTGGCTCAGTGGGTTAAAGCCTCTGCCTTTGGCTCCGGTCATGATCCCAGGGTCCTGGGATGGGGCCCCGCATCGGGCTCTCTGCTCAGCGGGGAGCCTGCTTTCTGCCCCCACCTCCACCTGCCTCTCTGCCTACTTGTGATCTCTGTCTGTCAAATAAATAATAAACAAAATCTCAAAAAAAAACCCACAAAAAATAAATAAATAGCTAAGAGTAGGCTATATAAAATTATTCCTTAGTATAAATAAACAATATATGGTTAAACAAGTTTAATTACCTTGCTCTAACTTTTGTCTTTATAATTTTTGTGCAGTGTGAAATTCCAGATTGCATACTACGGCCATTCAGCTATTTCCATGCTAATGTACATTTATTATGAATACACACAACACTTTTTCTCACTTGAGAGTATAGGTGTATGTTTATAATAAAGAGAGTGAGTATCCCCAAACTTCATTCACATAACCGCACAGTATTTTTTCATTCATTTAAATTGAGCTGGGATTTATCTATATGGCTTATATGACTATATTTGGAGAAGGCTAAGTTGCAGAAATATTGTAACATAGACAATGGTATTAACATACTCAGATCTGCAACTCAGCCCTTGCTGCTTTACACATGTAATTAGGTTGTTTCCATGGTAATGATCTAATTATGGGCTTCTCCTTGGCCTTGTGTAATCACATTTGCTGCATTTTGGCAGAGATGTTTTCCTTATTTTGTTGAACTGCAACACTTGACAAGATGTTCTCTCTTAAGATGAATAATGATTTTTCTTGGCCGAGAAAAAGAAAAAAAAATGAAACAATACCTTCAAAGGTGATTTGAGAGGGATTATAGATATTTGACAAATCATGCCAGTATTAAGGTATCTATTACTCTTGAAAGCATGATCTGTTTTTATCTTTTGTGTAGGTGTCATTACTGATGGAACTCACAGGAGACTCTCATTTAAAAAAACAACAAACATGCGTGCTATTTAAATATATCATTTCCATGGGGCCTAGGAACCTGAAGAAAATGCTAGGTCAAGAAGGAGAAAGCTCCAGAGGGCTTGGCAGAAAGAGAACCAGAGACTGGTATTCAGCAAAAATATTATATTGCAATTGACAAGGCTATTCATGAAGAGATATTTGATTATGGTTACCATGGCAGTAGGAAACACCTGAAAAAATCAATTAAGGCTTATTTCGGCAGGGATCCAAATGCAATCCTTTATTCATTTGCAAAAGAAGATGGGAAATATAAATACTTGTAGGAAAGACAGCTTTATTGTCACGTGGTCCCCTCAGGAATACTCTGGAATATTACGAGAATAAAAGTTTAACTCTTTTATATGTTTAAAATGCCTCTGCTTTATAAAGCTTTTTATGTGGGAGACTTTATACCAGCAAGAATGCATATACTAGGTGGCAGAGGCCGCTTTCTCTGAGAGTTAGCAAAAAGGTTTATGGGCTCTGATGGTACGATGTCTGGGCACCAACGCCCAGGGGCTAGGAACTGAAAGCCCTCATCCTTTAACTATAATGGAAATTTAGAATTAGTGGATCAGAGCTCTAAGGACCCAGCATATTGAAATTGCATTCTGAATATCATTTCATAGGGAATAGCGTGGGTAGATAAAGTGTTTTTTATAACCTAATTGATTAAAGGGCATAAACATACCATAGTGCTTGGGAATAATTATAATGATAATAACTGATCTATTTCTAGCAAATCTATCCTTATAAAACCCTTATAAAATAGCATATGATTTGGTTTTAGATGTATATAGTATTATTTTCCTAGGAGGAAAATGGTATTAATGAGATATTTAGTTATTATTTGCATAGAACTATTAAGAATGTTGATGTCGTTCTTTAGATGCATTCATTCATTGAAAAAAATATTTCTTTACTACTTACAATACACCAGGCACTGTACAAGGTCCTGGGAATAACAGAAGGAAGGATATGATTGTTGCTCTCAAGTTATTTATTATTTTTTGGAGTAAACAGGCTAATTTCAACCCTGAACTAAGTAGTCTAATACAGGGAATCTTAGGGTAAGATGGAAGCACAGAGGGCAGGGGCCAAAGACAACGTGGGACACAGACCACGTATCACAGAACCAGCGCAGGCAAGGTAGTGGGGCGGGAGCCTCACGTACCCTCCACGGTACGAGGGGGTTGAGGAGAGATGAGGCTGGGGTTTGACCAGGGTTCTAAGCGCCACAGCCTTTGCCAGTCATGCCCATGGCTTGGCCCTGAGCATAATTGGAATCTATTGAAAGTTTCAAGCAAGGGAACATTATGGGCTGATTTGTGATACCTGCTGCTGCTACCTTTGGCAAGTGATTTTAGAAGAATCAATCCAACAAGTTACATCCTGAAATATTTAAACTGCCGACTGGGCCTGGTCCTCCCAAGGACACCATCCTGTCTTTTCCAAGGGCTTTTTTAGCTCCATTCCTCTGTAATGATGTGGTTTGTTTTTCTTTGTGGACAGATTTGCCTATAGTGTGAATATACATATATGTGTGAGTGAATTATCTTTGATTACTCAGAGCTCTGACTTGTCCACAAGCTGCCTGGTCTAAAATACTTTGAACTCCTTCATTCCCACAATGAGGCCCTGCCTTCCTGTAGGTCAAGCCAAGAAGGTGTTGATAGCTGTCATAGAGAAGGATGTGAGTTTGCATCCTTCTTGTGTGCAACAGTGAATGATGCTTTGAAGAAGTAGTCGTAGAGCCTTGGAAGCATGCAGTGAATGACTTTCATAGTCTCTGCTCTTTTTTGATTATACCAAGGGCAGTTTTTTATTGAGTAGCATATAGAGTATGGCAGTGGTTTGAGTACTCTAAGGCCACAGTTGAAATAAACTAGCTCTTGCTCTGTTTGGTAGACAGATCTACCAAACATGCAAAGAACAGCAATGTACTTGTTTTAAGTAAATGTGCCTTAAAGGGAAAAGGAAGGTCAGAGATCTGGTATTTGGTTATAGAATAAACATTCTCTTAAGGGTTTGCTGGAGAACGTGGGCCTGAAATTCTGTTTTCTTCTTAGGCAGAGAGTGAGAATTGGACAATATATTTTGCCAAACAGTTTTGCTTCATTTGTTAATTATTAGCATCAACAATGCTAATTTAAAGAATTTTATGTGTTTCATCTTGGTATATAGGTAATCTCGGTGTACTGAAGAAAGGTTACCAGGCATTTATTCAATACATGTTTACTAAGTACCTAACATCTGTCAGCAACTTGGTGCGATTAGATGAAAAAGTTCTCAGAAGTTTATTCTAGACTGCAGGATGGTATAGTACATATAGTGAGGAAACATGCTCAAGGGAACACAGGTGAAGGTATATAGCCTAATTGTGATTTGGGGCAAGAAGTAGTGGAGTTGTTATCTGTCTCCAGAATCCTTAATGGTTCTTAATAGCTCAAATCTTATTCCGTAAAATTATGCCACATGAAAATCTTGGATTAACAAAGAGAATTCAAGAACTAAGGAAAATGAAATATTTAGAAGAATCCTTTGAACCTGATTACATTGGCTTTTGTTCTAGAAAAATAAAAGTAAGTTGATCTAGCTGACCTCTTAGCCATCCACACACCCATCCACCCATTCATCCATCCATCCATCCATTCATCTATCCATCCATTCATCCATCCATCCATCCATTCATCCATCAATCCATCCATCCATTCAACACATGTTTGAACTTTTACATCTCAGGCACTATTGTCAGGCTTGAGACTACTGAGATAAGTAAGACTGACAAAGTCTTTTCTTGGGCTGTAATGGGGCTTAATTTATAGGGGACCCCAAGATCTAAGAACTCTATCCACTCTGTTACATGCAAAGATAGTCTTAAATTGCCCCAGTTAAATCGGGCCTTTGGTTTGAATCTTGGAACAGGAAGGACATTAGTCAAAACACTAGAATGTGAATAAAGTTTATAGTCTAGTAAATATTATTGTACCAATGTTAATGTCTTAGTTTTCAGAGTTGTACTATAGTTATGCAAGATCTTAACATCAGGGAAAGCTGGGTGAAGGGTTCAAGGGAACTTTGTACTCATTTTGCAACTCTACTGGAAGTCTAAAATTATTTTTAAAATGACAGCTGAAGCTAAAGCAGGAAAATGGAGCTTGGCTCTGCTCTACCTTCTGTTTGTTTTTCTCATGTCCCTTTTGCCCTTCTGCTTCTTCATCCCAGTGAATATGGTTCAGGCAGAACAGAATGGGTAAAGATCAGAATATTGTCAGTCTCTTGTTCTCAACTATTACCATTCCACTCTCTGTTTTTCCATGTCAAAGGCTGTCTGCCTTAGCACCTATGTTACATAATTATCAGAACCAATAATTACTATCATCATTTTGGTCAATGCCATGAATACCAAGGCAGAGGCATAGAGATTTTACAGAGATGATCCCTTTTCTGTATTTCTTGGGATTTTTGGTTGTGGGCTTTAATGTCACTCCTTATTTTGTGTCTGGATCTAAAGATGCTGGGTTTGGAAGAGTGCTTGATGATCTGGTCCAGCTCTTTCATTTCACTGATAAGAAAACCAAGTCCTGGCCAGATGAAAGGATTCGTCCAAGATCACTGTTCCTAGTTAGGGGGAAAGCTTGAAAAAGAACCAGCTCTTTTGACTTCTAGTAAGATATTTTTCTCCCTTCTGAGCTGCTTCTTTAAACCCTGCAAATAGCTGAGAAAACTCCACAGGTGACAGTTGATTCTATTACAAACAGAATGTTCCCATTTACAATGTATGATTTCAGAACTTGTTGGATAGTCTAACACAGGAAATAGGCCAATGGAGCCACTGCACATGATTGCTAAGAAATATTGGCTGCATTAGATTATTCACTAAAAAATCATCAAAACATTCCTTCCATTTTCTGTGATTGCTTTTGCATCTACCTGCATATCTGGATTGACACTGAAAATAAAAAGTGTTAGAACAGCACTATCATACACAATTTTGTTACCTAAGGGACCTAAGTATAGCATAAGTGTTCAGGTAATTTTTTTATTTTTTTTTTTAACATTGCATTAGGTGAGGTTCACATATCTGCAAAAGTCATGTGAATTAGGCACTTAGGAGTCTTACCAACTTTTGCTTAACACCACAAAGAGTATGTGTCAGAGAAAATGGTTGCAAATTAAAGCTGACACACAGCAGCTGTGACTATAACCAGCATTTAATCCCAGTTTCTTTCTTTCTTTTTTTTTTTTCCAGTTAAGCTCAGGGTTGTGATCAATAAATCGAGATAATTGCAACTATTAGAAAAGTTAAGCAGGCTTTGTTTTTTTCCTTTCTTGAACTACGTAATTTTTTTTAAAGATTTTTTATTTATTTATCTGACAGAGATCACAAGTAGGCAGAGAGGCAGGCAGAGAGAGAGGAGGAAGCAGGCTCCCCGCTGAGCAGAGAGCCCGATGCGGGGCTCGACCCCAGGACCCTGGGATCATGACCTGAGCCGAAGGCAGAGGACTCAACCCACTGAGCCACCCAGGCGCCCCTTGAACTATGTAATTTCTTCCAGGGTAGCACGGCTGTCGATCTGGTCTTCCTACAGTACCTATTCCTCCAACCAATGATCTTCCTTCCTTTGGCAGTGTGGTTCAGCCCTGTGCATTGCCCCTGGAGCCCACCTTTCTGCCTGTCACAATGCTCCCAGGGCCACAGCTTACTGGGCTGTTCTTCAGAGTATCATTCTCTTCCAGAGCCATTGTCCTTGAGGAAATACATCATTATGCACATCTTGGCTTGGATCAAATTAATGAATGAATGGAAGACTTCTCTTTATCTCCCTCTGGTATGATGCATCCCACCTGTCTTCTTTCTGTACCAAGCATCTCACAACCTTCAGCCTCTTCCCCCGAACCCCTCCATTTTCCTCTTCTTCCCTTTCTCCTATATCTTCTCTCTTCCCCTTTTCTTTCCACCAGATATCTCCACAGAACCCCACTGTGCCTGGAACAACAGAGTTGGATCCTGGATATGCAAAGGTAAATAGGATGAACTCTTCTTCTCAAGTGTGTATCTTTTTGGTTCCCTAGCTGTTACCCCAGACTCACCAGACTCTGCCTGTCTCTGTCTATCATGGGAGGGTCCAGCCACACCCGGGGCTCCTGTGTGCTCTTTCTCTGCACACTGTCAAGCTCCATTTACACCAGGGAGTCTCTGAGGTAACACAGTGATGAGGAATAACTGTCAAACAGCATGAATATATTTAATGGTAGTTTTCAAAGAGCCTGGGAATAAAGTTGTATGAGAAATTTGTTACATATTTAATTTAGGAAAGATTGTTACAGTATCAGGGGAGGAAAGGAAGAAAATATATTGCTCCCCATAAAAATGCAGTAAAAGATAAAGCACAAACAGCCCCTCTGTTATGTTGAAATATTGTCATCCTGTGATTAAATGGAGGCAGCAAGGTGGTTTCTGTTTGGCACTTATGCAAGAGAGATGTGGGGGAAGCATAAGGCTTCACAGCTATAGGTCTGGGTCTTTTCTAGAGCTCTGAGGAAATTAAAATGCAAACAAAGCACATGGCACAGGGATTCTGAGGGTCTTCAGAGGAGTAGTTCTAGTACTTAGAGAGAGAGGTGGGCCATGAAATGAACCTAAACTTCAAGATATTTTGACACCTCTCTGTTTTCCTCAGCTTGACAGCCTTAATAGGAAGCAAGGTCACATCATTTCTTTTCTTTTCTTTCTTTTTTTTTTTTTTCAATGTACAAAAACTAATATTATGTCTTTTCTATCCTGGGAATCTAAGAAAAGAACCATCTTGCAAATGAGTCAGCCTGGAGTGTCCAGATAGCTCAGTCAATTTTTGGCTCTGTGCTTTAGCACATTCTGTTAATAGGGTGGATGGCGCTTATGTGTCAGGCTTCAGAAAGTGGCAGGCATTTCCTAACCTATCACTCATTTGAGCTACTGAACTTGGAATCAATAAATATTCCATTACTGCATTATTTATGGCCAACTATAAACAATTTCTATCATTAAATCTTTGCCTTTTAGTTGTCTCTCATTAGCAAGGGATCAATTTCAGATCCTAGTCTGGGTCACGCCCAGAATTAAAGAAAAACAATGTGTGAGAATGTTTATTTTTATTCATATTTATATTTTTTGTTAAAATAAATACATGGTGGAAATTTTTTCTGTATCTAATATTTTCACACTGTTTTGGTTCTAAAAGTGACCTTGAGCTTCATGTCTGATGCCGTGGTGACATGGAAGAAACACTGAATAACACTTAGATGAGTTAGGGTTCTTATCCTGTATCTGCATATCTCTAGTAACCGATTGTATGACCTGTCAGATAAGTCATTGCCCCCTTTGTAAAATGATTGGATTGGAATGGATGGTGCCTATGATTCTCTGTAGGTCCTATGTTTCACAAATGGAGGAGGGACATAGAGAGTGGTGGTAGATAATATGTGGGAATGGGATTTAAATAGCATCCTTGCTGGTGTTCAGAATTCATATCAGGACAGTAATGGTAATGAAGGTGTGAATGCCCTCTGGAAGATCACACACTGGTTGTGAATGTTTTGCAATGGACTCTTTCCTCCTATAGGGGGTAATTCTACCTGGAGGAACACAAATTGTTTCTGAGTTGGAGGATTGCCCGTGGGCTGGAGGCACTTGAAGAGATACTTTATTCAAAACATAGTATTATTTAGTCGTTGGTGCTGTATTGTTTTTAAGGAGAATTTTAATGCTTTCACTGGACTTATGCTGTAATTTACCACTGTCTTCCCCACTTGCCCCCCTTTACTTTGACCTCCTTTCCCTGAAGGTATTGAAGTTGTAAGAGCTAACCCAAGGAATTCAGAAAACAGAGCTGGCCTTCTGTCCTCAGGCAATAGTTACTGAGGGTCAACTATGTATCAGGAGAAGATACACTGGATGTAACCAAGATACACCAGATGCAACTTCTGGCACAAGAATTCTTTTTACAAATACTTAAATAATCACGGGTTTGCTAAGTATGAAGGAGCCCTGCAGTGTGCTGTGGATGTGTGGAGCAAGGGAATCTAATTTACTCTTAGAGCAAAGGAAGGCTTCCCTAGAAAAGGATTTTAAAGCTGAGACCTGAAAACCAAGTAGAACGTATTCAACAAAGAAGATATAAGAAAATGTTGGGTGAGAGATGAAGGCACAGAGGTGGCAAGGGAATGACAGCTTTGGAAAAGGAGAGCTGATGTCTTGAGCAAGATGAATGTGGGTTAGCAAACACATATCTACACCTGTTTCGCCCAAAATCATTAATAAAAGGCTATATTGGAAAATAACAATGAAAAGGCCAGATTTCCATTCTTTTCCCTTGAAACTTGCTTCCTGCCCCCTCCCCAACCTTCCGATTTCTGTCAGTGAGTGATTCCTAGAATCTCCCAGTTACTCCGAAGGACAAACTCTGCATTGTCCTTGGTTCCATCTCTTTACTCATTTCTCCAGTCTCCAAATCCCATTCCTTCTTTCTGTGGTGCGTCTTTGACTCTTCTCCTTCCTTTTCTTTTCTTTCCTCTTGTCCCCACCTTTCCGGAAGGCCTCACACTCTACAACTGCTTTGTCACAGTGGCGTATGAGCTACTGTCTTTGTCAGTCCCCTAGGCAGTTGAAGAAGCATCCTTCTGAAAACACTTCCTTACACAGACTGACCTTTCAGTGGATGTCTTTGGCCTTCCATCACCTTAAGAACTAAAGCTCAACCTTTTAATTGTCCACTGAAGGCCCAAAACCACCATGAAAGTTTATGTCTCTTTTTACCATGCCTGAGTTCTTACGCTTGGCTACGCTGTAGAACACAGAGTATCTGGTATCATGAGTGAGCATCTTGAAAGAAAAAGAATGTAGCAGAAACATACAATGAGATACCACCTTACACCAGTTAGAATGGCAAAAATAAAACAGAGAACAACAAATGTTGGCGAGGTTGTGGAGAAAGGGGAACCCTCTTACATGGTTTGTTGGAATGCAAGCTGGTATAGCCTTTCTGAAAAATAGTATTGAGAATCCTCAAAAAGTTAAAAATAGACCCAGCAGCCTCTGCCTTCAGCTCAGGCCATGATCCCAGGGTCCTGGGATTGAGCCCCGAATCAGGCTCTCTGCTCTGCAGGGAGCCTGCTTCCCCCTCGCTCACTCTCTCTGTGCTGCTCTGCCTACTTGTGATCTCTCTCTCTGTGTCAAAGAAATAAATAAAATCTTTAAAAAGAAAAATATAGACCCAGTGATTGAACTACCGGGTATTTGCTGCAAAGATACAGACATAGTGAAAAGAAGGGGTATATGCACCCTAATGTTCACAGCAGCAATGTCCACAATAGTCAAACTGTGGAAGGAGCTGAGATGCCCTTCAACAGGTGAATGGATAAAGGAGATGTGGTTCATATGTACAATGGAATATTACTCAACCATCAGAAAGGTTGGCTACCAAACACTTGCATCGACATGGATGGAACTGGAGGGGATTATGCTAAATGAAATAAGTCAAGAAGAGAAAGTCAATTTTCACATGGTTTGACTTATCTGCAGAACATAAGGAATAGTATGGAGGACGTTAGGAGAAGGACATGAAAAATGAAGGGGGAAAATCAGAGGGAAAGATGAACCATGAGAGACTATGGACTCTGGGAAACAAACTGAGGGCTTTAGAGGGGAGGGGAGTAGATGGATGGGTGATCCTGGTGACGGGTATTAAAGAGGGCAAGTATTACATGAAGCACTGGGTGTTATACACAAGCAATGAATCATGGAACACTACATCAAAAACTAATGACAGTCAATCGGAGAAAGACAACTATCATATGATCTCCCTGATATGAGGAAGTGGAGATGCAATGGGGGTGGGGGCAAAGGGGGTACGAAAAGAATAAATGAAACAAAATGGGATTAGAAGGGAGACAAACCGAAAGAGACTCTTAATGTCATAAAACAAACTGAGGGGTGTTGGAGGGAGGGGGTTTGGGAGAGGGTGGTGGGGTTACATTATATGTTTAAATAAAAATAAAAATAAATAATAAATTAAAAAATGTGAAAAAAACTAATGACATACTGTATGGTGACTAACATAACACAATAAAATTTTTAAAAAGTGAAAAAAATGAAAAACTACTTTATGTTTTATCATACACAAAAATATAAATAAATGTTATTTCAGAAAAAAAACATACATTTGGAAGAATGAGATGATTCTTTTACCCCAATACCCTAGTCTGATAGTGATTTTCTTTTTTTGTATATTCCTTTTGCTCCTATGCACATTTATCTAACAAATTTTCATCATGGTGTAATAGACTTTTAAATTCTACGTACTATGTCCTGTGGCAGTTTGTATTTTCTAAGATGACTGCAACATGCTCTCCCACCATCATGTTCTTCTTTCAATATGGCACTGACACTCCTCCTAGTAGGAAGAAGGGATGATGTTCACTACCTTTGAATCTGGGGAGCTGTGACTACAACCAAAGTCATTCTATGTGAATTCTGATGCTAAGCCATGCTATATGATAGGGCTTCTGCAGGTACTTCTTGGGGTGCTTGCTCCTGGAATCTAGGTGCCATGCCATGAGGAAGCAGGCAGCTCCCATGGGAAGCCATATGGAGAGGTCATGTATACATGTTCTGGATAAGAGATCTAGAGGAGGTCATCTGAGGTCATCACAGCATCAACTGTGGATTCAACAGTCTTGTGAGTGATGAAGGCTTTGAAATTATTCTAGCACCAGCTATTGGCTGACTGAAGCCACCCAAGAGACCCAGAGGCAGAACTGGCTGGCAGAGCCCAGTCAACTCCTGGAACTGTGAAAACTAATGAAAAAGTGGTTGTTATAAATTTAAGCCACTTGGTTTTGCGATGATTAAATGTTACAGCAATAGATAGCTGACTCATATCTTAAACTAGTAAAATACTCAATGTAATTTTAAGTTAGAACTTTATCCTAAGAAAAAATTTCAAAAGGCAAAATAAATGCATTATCACAAATATACCAAAAGTACTTGTAGCCTGAAGATAATGAGGAAAGAAAACCAGACGTCCAGTTTTTTTTTTCTATATCTACTCACGTTTGTTTTACCACTGAGCTTATCAGCACCTTGAAGGCAGGGATTTTGTTTTAAACTTTACACACAGTAGGCTTCTCTATTCCATGTTATTTTTTTTTTAAAGATTTTATTCATTTATTTAACAGACAGAGATCACAAGTAGGCAGAGAGGGAGGCAGAGAGAGGAAGAAGCAGGCTCCCCGCTGAGCAGAGAGCCCAATGCGGGGCTCGATCTCAGGACCCTGGGATCATGACCTGAGCCAAAGGCAGAGGCCTTAACCCACTGAGCCACCCAGGTGCCCCTCCATGTTATTTTTTGATAGGATGATATAGTCTATAAATATTTTTATGATTTATTTTAATAACTTTTCAAAGTCTGCCCAAATGATTTCATTTTATCCTTTCAAAGCCTTGTCTCACCTTATAAGGTGAGGCTAGGAGTCTAGCACTGCGTTCTCTATGGACTCAAACCTTCTGATTTTAATCCTGAGATATGCTTTACTCTAGCACAGGTGCTCATTGTCCTGAATTTTCTTTCTAACAATATTTGTAGAAACATGTTGGATCATCATGTGTCTGGGCAGGGAAGTGTCTTTGTTCTAGAGCCCTGATGTGTTTTTGAATGTCTTTGCTGAAGCTCTATGGAAACCAGTAGCTCAGAACTTGAGACAATACGGGAAGAGTGCCCATCAGGGTTGTTGGGAGTTGCATTTTGGGCTCATTGATAATGTGTCAGGAAGGTTCCACCCAGGACCACTCCAAGTTTTCTTGTGATATACCAAGATGGTTAATTACTCTTTTATCTTTAATAACTGATCTTTGCAAAGGTTGAGAATGAAAGAAAAGATCACACACAGAACACCAGCTGTGGTGTCAGACTGGATTTGAAACTTGACTGTGCCACAGTTCTGTTGCTTCGAACCAAGTTTACTGACCTCTCAGAGCCTCACTTTTCTCACCTTCTAAATGGGAACACAGTAGTTCAAACCTCATTGGGTTTTTGACAGGAAATAATGAGATGGTATATGTTAAATGCTCTTTAAAATGCTCTTCTCTTGGGATGCCTGGCTGGTGCAGTTCTTTCAGCATCTGACTCTTGGTTTCAGCTCAGGTCATGATTTCAGTCCTGAGATTGAGCCCGGTGTTGGGCTCCACACTGAGCAGGGAGTCTGCTTGAGGATTTTCTTCCTCTGCCCCTCACCCCACTTGAGTGTTTGCTCTCTCTCTCTAAAATAAATAATCTTTACAAAAAATTTTTAAAAAAGCATTGCTCTTAATAAGCATGGAGCAACAACCTAAACATTCATTTTGGTTAAACTGTTTAAAAATTTAAGAGTTCCAGTATCACCTGGAACTGTCTAGAAACTCTCAAAGTTTTTGTGTGACCTTGGGCAAATCCCCTTACAGCTCTTGGCCTCAGGGAAGATTTGGCTGGAGGATTTCCAAGATTCTTATCTTCTGAACTTAAAATTCTGACTTTTAAATAGTAACTTAGATGACATTAAACCATTTTGGATTTGTCAATCTTCTAATTGGTTTCCTTGTAATTATCACCTTGTTTGTCTTTTAAATACTAGGTGACCTTCTGCCTTGCTGGTATTTGATTTGCTAACAGCTGAAATATGTTTACCCTTTGCAAACATCTCACTAGAAATGACCACAATCTTTACAGTAACACCACAGTTCTGCTAGGAATGTAATTGTTCCTCCATCCTTATGGTACAACATTCAATTGAACAGTGCATTTGAGGTGTCAGAACTGTTCTTATGGCCATGTTGGCTTTCTGTTGGTGGTGATCAGCCTTGTCTACCAAATAGTGTGCCCATTATCTTCATTTATTCAGTCAGAACTAAGTAAAACTAAAATCATATTTGTGATTTGTAGAGATAATCATTTGCAAAGGGTTGCAATATCAATAATTCTATAAATTTGATCTTATCCCCATTTATAAATGAGAAACTAAACCTCAGTTTATGGCTTATCATATGAATATAAATAAGCAGAATACCTAATTTCTGAGTTGAGTCTCTAGGCCTGGTCTTGGTTCTGGAGATTGTTCATTCTACCACATAGTGTGGTTCTCTGTTGCAGAGTTTCAGAGATTCAGGGTCATTCATGCTGCATGGGTTGAGGGAAAAATTGCTAACCAATCTTTAAATATTTCCTTTGATTATAAATGAACATATTAACAAATTGGAAATGGGGATACACCAGAAATGTAGCCAAGAGGGGATCAAGGAACATCTCTTAAAATGGTACCCTTCAACAATTAAAAAAAAAAAAAAAGAAATAGGTTAACATTAGCAGTTGTCAAGACTATGATGAGGAGACCTCAGGGTCCATACTGACAGCAACACCAAGGGCATTAAGAGAAGGCAGGGAACATATAAGGCCTTTTTGTCATCTTCAACTCTGCAGACCCTGGTCTCCAGATTGTTCCTTCCCAGTCATTTCATGGCTAGATCTGGGCCACCTAGCTACACCTCTTAGTAAGTGACTGGAAAATTAGGAGTTAAATTATGGTAGTATGGTAAATCAGAACAATATAGTAAGTACAGGACAGCAAGAGGATCTAGTGTGCAGGGAAAATTGCCATGGTCCTGAGGTCAGAGCCCTCTCTGAGCTTCAGTTCCCTTACATCTCTTTACATCTCTAATAGTTTATGACTGTAGCAGTAAAAAGTTTCCTAGTGATCTTATAGGTAGAATAGAAATCTGTCCTCAGATTGAATTAAGGCCCAGCCACCTGCTGAATATGCTCAATGTTTGACATCAGATCTAGGCATTATTTCCCCATTCACTTAACTGGGAATTAGAGGTGAAACAGCTAGTTCCATAATCTGTGTTACTTACAAAGCCCAAATATATAGAATGAATATTCTGCCCTCTCATGTATTTCTTCTCAAGGAAGAGCTCTGGAATGCCGCATGGACTTGAGAGTCCAGAGAGGAATGGATGGAAGGACATGAAGTTAATTGAGAAATGTCAGCAGAATAAACAATGGGAAAGCAGCAGCAGCTTTTTTTAGTGTTTGATATATGTAATGCCCTTTACATACGTGAATTCTAGTTTTCATAATAGCCTTGAAAGGAAGACAATATGATCTCCATGTGACAGACATAGAGACTGAAGTTCAGACAGATTAAGAGATGTACTTAAGGACCATCAGTAATAATCAGGAGGACTCTTTTTCCACTAGAAGCAGACAAGGGTGAGTAGAGGGATTCTCTTGGCTAGAGAGTGGTGTAGATGGCAACTATAGCCTTCCTACCTTTCTGGCAGGCCTTAGTAGAGGCAAGGAAAAGATTATGAAACTGAACATTTTGAAGGGGTTGGAAAATCTGAGAGGGTGGATAGAATTTTGGTTTTGGGGAATTTTTGACCTCATGACATTTTGATCACAGATAGACTGGAAGCTCTGAGGCTTCTGGGGGTATGAACTTCTTGAACACATTTTAGCTGAGATGATTGATTTCTTTGGAGCTAGGGAAACATCTGGCAAGGTAGTCCTACTTGGTACTGTAGACCAGAAAAGATCCAAAAGCAAGGCAAGCTGGAACATGTATTTGGGGCATTTTCTGCTCAAGGCAAAGAGAGAGAGAGTTCTGCTTAGTTCACCAGGTAGGAAATCTGGGACTCAGGACAGATGTTTTATGTAAGAATAATGCATTTGCTTTAGATGTATTTGTTGAGCATTTGCTTTTCTATGCCTATAAAAACTGAAATGGGATGTGGGCTACGTAGAATGAGGAATCCCAGCAATAGCCACATTTATTTTGAAGTATATATTTAGAAAAGTAAGTATGTACAGAGGTTATTCAGTTACATAGATTCAGGACATATTGATTTATGTGCATTCTTTATGGTATAACCAATATAACAAAGCTGGTATGTACACAGCCATTAGTTAAAAATAATTTAATGCTCATTTGGTATATGACATATCATGCATATTTTAAAATGTGGAATATTTATTCAGTTATGAAAATATTCTCAAGAGAATGAGAAGACATGCTACAGACAGGGAGAAAATACTTGCAATAGACCTATCCAATAAAGGTCTGTTATCTAAAATAAAAGATAATAAGAAAATGAACAATCTGACTAAAAACTGGGAAAAAGATGAAATAAGACATCTCACCAAAGATATGCAGCTGACTAATAAGCATATAAAAATATTCCACATCATAAGTCATTATGGAAATACAAATTAAAACAATGAGATACCACTACCACCTATTAGAATGATTCATTTAATTTTCTTTAAATTTTTTTATTTTTTTATAAACATATAATGTATTATTAACCCCAGGGGTACAGGTCTGTGAATCACCAGGTTTACACACTTCACAGCACTCACCATAGCACGTACCCTCCCCAATGTCCATAACCCCACCACCCTCTCCCTACCCCCTCCCCTCAGACCCCCTCAGTTTGTTTTGTGACATTAAGAGTCTCTTATGGTTTGTCTCCCTCCCGAGCCCATTTTGTTTCATTTATTCTTTTCCTGCCCCCCCAAGCCCCCACATTGCCTCTCCACTTCCTCATATCAGGGAGATCATAGTCCAAACCACTGACAACACTGAATACTGGTGAGGATGTTGAGCATTAGGAACTTTCATTTATTGCTGGCATGAATGCAAAATGGTACAATTGTGAAGACAGTTTGGAGATTTCTTACAAAACTAATTGTATTCTCACCAAAGATCTAGCAATTATGCTCCTTTGCCCAAATGAGTTGAAAACTGGTGTCCACATAAAAACCTGCACATAAATGTTTATAGTATCTTAATTTATAAATGGTAGGATGTCCTTCAGCAGGTGAATAGATAAACTGTGGTACATTGAGACAATGGAATATTATTTAGTGCCAAAAGGATATGAACTATCAAGCCATGAAAAGACTTGGAAGAACTTTAAATACATGTGGCAAAGTGAGAGAAACCAATATGAAAAGAATATATACTGTGTGATTCCAATGAGATGACATTCTGGGAAAGGCAAAACTATGGAGACCATAAAAAGATCAGTGGTTACCAGGAGTTAGTAGGGAAGGAGGGATGAATTGGTAGAGCACAGAGGACTTTTAGGGCAATGAATCTATTCTGTATGAGAGTATAATGGTGGATATATTAGTTCATTTGTTAATGGTTATTATGTTAGTCTAAACTCACAGAATGTACAACACCAAGAATGAACCATAATGTAAACTATAGATTTGGGGTGATAATAATATGTAATGTAGATTTGTTATTTACTAAAAAAAAATGTGCTACTCTGATGGAGAATGTTGACAGTAGGGGAAGCTGTGAGTGTGTGGGGCCAGAGAGTGTATGGGAAGTATATATGTATTTTCTTTTTCTCTCTCTCTCTCTCTTTTTTTTTTTTTTTTTTTTGTTCAGTGATTCATTTGTTGTGTGTAACACCCAGTGCTCATCACATCACATGCACTCCTTAATGACCTTTCTGCTCAATTTTGTTGTTCTCCTAAAACTGCTCTAAAAATTGTCCATTAAAAAATGTATGTACAAAAGAAGGAAAAACGTCTCAATTCTACCATCCAGCAATAAGTAGTGCTCACTTCAGCATCCATCGTTATCATTTACTCAATGATTACCAGAGAGCACCTATTATAGAGCACCTACTATATATAAAGTATCATCCTGGGCATCGTGGCTACAGCAGTGATTTCAACAGACAAAAATCCTTATCCAGTGGAGCTTATATTCCACCTGGGATGGAGGAAGACTCAGAAAATAAACAAAGTGAATGAATGAATAAACGATATAGTATTTTATATGGTAATAAATGCTGTGAAGGGTTACAAGCAAGGAAAGGGGAGTAAGGAAGACATAGATGAATAGAAAGGAATAGGAGATTCCAAATGATAGATCATTTTGGGAAGTTCCCATGTTTGACATTTGATGAAAAACCTGAAGGAGGTGAGAAAATTAGCCATATGTCAGGTATGGCATTTGGGGCAGAAGGAACAGCAGATGATTGTTACGGGTCTTAAGGAACAAAAAGGAAGCAAGTGTAGCTACAGGAGAGTGAGCAGGGGAAAGCCTGGAGGAAGGTGGTCATCACGATCAGGGTTAGCCACATCAGGCAGGACTCTGGAGGCCATCTGGATGTCTGGTGTTCATTTCTTTCTGAAGTGAGATTGGAAGTAATTGGAGAGTATTGTGCAGAAGAATTAGGTGTTTGGGCTTAGGTTTTAATAGGATCACTCTGGTTTCTCTTCAGGGAACAGAAAGTAGATTGAAATGGTTAAAACAGGGAGTACAGACAATATGGGGAAAGAGTTAAAATGGGGGACATTAGGCTATTTTAATAACCCAGATGAGTCACAATGTTGGCTTGGACCAGGGTGATAGCAGTGGAAGTGCAGAGAAGTGGTCAGATTCTGGGCAGATTATAAAGAAGACCTGCCAGTGCTTGCCAGTGGATTGGATGTAGGATATCAAAACTAGTGTAGACATAGGAGACCTTCACCTTGTGGGTGTCTCCAAGGATGGAGTTGGCATTACTTAAGATGAGGTAGACTTGGAAAGATTTTATGGGGACCAAGACCTTAGGAGTCTGATTTCGGACATGTTCAATTTGAGACTTTTTCCATGCAAGTGGAGATTTGGGCATATGTGTTTGGAGCATAGGAAGAGATTGGGGCAGGGGTATTCACTTGGTAGCTGTTAGCTTAAATGTGGTATTTAAAGCCGTGAGTCTTGTTGGGATCACCATGAGCTGGTACAGAGGGAATGTTGACTTAGTGAGTCCTTGAGCCCTCCAACAGAAAGATAGCAAAGGTGCAAGGGGAATTTCTTCATCTATATATATTTTAATGTGATAGTCTTACATGGTGTTTTAGCTTTCTCTGTTTGACATAGCAATTATATCATGAACATTTTCCCATTTTAGTATATATTCGTCAATATGATCTTTTAAAAAGAAGTTAGGAGTTTATTTTCCTAACAAAGAGTTGATACAATACCACTTTTAATGGCTATCTTATGAATGTATTATAAAACATGCAACCAATCCTCTATTGTCTGACTTTTGAGTTGCTTATAACTTTCCCACATTATAACATATTTGGTGACTATTTCTATGCACATATATATAATATGTCTTCATTTCTTTAGGATAAATGTCTAGAGTGGAATTGATGGATCTGTTGTTGAATTTTATAAAATTTCTTTCTTCAGGAGATTATAACAAGAAAGGAGGGTATGTGATGTAATGAGCCCTGAGTGTTATATGCAACTGATGAATTATTGAACTCTACATCTGAAACTAATGATGTACTCTATGTTGACTAATTGAATCTAAATAAAAATATTTAAAAAAGAAATTATAGAAGAAAGTGCTATCTCTTTGTACTTTCCCCTAACCAATTTCTGTCAAGATTTGTAATCTCTGTCAATCAATAGGTGAGAATGATTGGTGAATAAATAGTTTTAATATATATAATATAATATAATATAATATAATATAATGTAACATAATATAATATAATATATAATATAGTACATATATTTATATTATATAGTATTATTATATTACTTTAGTATTTTTATGATTAATAGCGTAATTGAGTGTCTTTTCACATTTATTGGCCATTTGTAGATGATTTTTGTTTGTTTCTTAGCTATAACGCAGCTGTGGTATTTAAGACCAGCCACAGAGCACTTTCTACCCTCTTGTCCTCTGTCAGTGCAACCCATTTTGAGGTTGGCTTCCATGGATATAAATACCAGGATCAGATTCACTGTCTTCACTATTGTATCACCAGAGAAGATTGTTGGCTTTGGGCAAGCCTCTCCTCATAAATTTGCTGTTTATCAAACCTGCCACCTACACAGTGTATAAAAGAGCAAGATAAATTTTCTGCTAATATTTTGCCCTGAGTTTAGAAGTTCAAGAAGACAGGACCTTTGAGTTAGGTCCAGACAACAATTAGTCTATAGCAAAATATTGCAATTCTAATACTCCCTTTTTCCATTTAAAAATTTATCCACTGTAATTGTCCTATGGTTAACAACTAGAGTTATTTCAGGAGAAGTCTATACCATAACTTTTACTCAGTGAAGAAACAAACCATATTTGGAGCTTGGAAAATAATTTCAACTCCACCCCCCCCTAAATATTTCAGGCTTGGGCAAAGCCAAAGGTATTCTGTGTCAAGCCTCTCTCCCTTCATTTTCCAACCCCTTTGTATTTAAAAAGAAATCCAATCTACTTGGTTCTGATTCCTTTACCTTTAAGTCGTCAAATGTACTTTATTAAGGCATGCTTGATGTTCAAAAGAATTTTGGGGCTTTGTCTTTTTTAAACAACTAGGAAATTTCACTTTGTTGGCTGCGAATAGAACTTGAACCTCAAGAGGAAAAATTCAACCTGAAATTTTCAAACTCATGAGCTAGGAGAATAATTGTTCTCATATTTCCCTTTTTCTGGTTATTATTTTCATTTGATTCTCAATCTTTATTTAAAAAATAGTAAAGTTCTATAGGAAATGTGTTGATCAATGTAGATCAACTCAGAATGTTTTGATTAAATTCCAATTTTTCAAGAGGCTTCTGAGAGAATTGCTGTGATACTATATTGTTCATAGCATTTTCAAGGGAACTATCTGAAAATACTGGCTGACATTTTGTTTTAGTACAAAGTGACAATCTTTGGGTGATCTAGTCTTTATGACATATCCCCAGATAGGCATGATGATTAAACAAGTTTTCTTAAGTGTCATTGCTTCACGTTATCAGCAAGCCTAATACACAATTAGATTTCTTAATAGTTTTATATTTTTAAATTTAATTATTACTTGACTATTTGACTGTGGTATTGCTGTTCCCTAATAAATTTATGCTTGAAGAGTCAATCTTTAAGTGAGGAATCTTCACTTGTTTACCAAAAGGAAAGAAATGGAAATTCTCAGAATGAAAAAAATCATACCATCAGAACAATATGAAAAAAACAAAACCTAGGACAAGTTAGTGGTACAATCTTTGTTATATCTTCTGAACTTGATGCCTTAGGTATCAATTAATTCATTTTCTATCTCTATTTTTTGACTTTGAAATTTTATTTTGTGTGATATGGATATTTAATAAGAGGTCTACCCTCTTAGCAATTTCTTACATGCATGCATAATACAATATTGTTAAAATAAGTATAGTGTTGTACAACAGATCCCTAGATTTCATTCATCTTACAAGTTAAAATTTTATGTCCATTCAGTAGCAATTTCCCATTTCTCCATTCTCTCAGCCCCTGGTAACCATCACTCTTATACATTCATACATACATACATACATACATACATTCACATTTAGGGCTAAAGATTTGTATAGACATTTCTCTAAAGAAGACAGACATACAAATAACCAGCAGGTATGTGAACAAATGAATGACAAATATATGACATTTCTTGTCACTAATCATCAGGGAACTATAAACCAAAATCACAGTGAGATATTACCTCATACCTATTAGGACAGTCTGTTTCAAGAGAACAAGAGACAAGTGTTGGTGAGGATGTAGAGAAATTGGGATCCCTGTACACTATTGGTGGGAATATAAAATGGTGCAGCTGCTATGGGAAACAGTATAATGGTTCCTCAAAATACTAAAAATAGAACCAACATATGATCCAGCAATCCCACTTCTGGGTATTTATCCAAAAGAATGGAAATCCAGAGCTTGAAGAAATGTGAGCATCCCAATGTTCATTATACCACTGTTACTATTTTAATTAACAAAAAAATAAATTACTGAAATGGTAGTTTTAAGGTAACACTTAAAAATTGGTATTTGTTTACTTTTTCTGTTTTAAGATGGCATACTAAATACAATTTGTGATCTTCCTCTTCAGTCCAAATATTTGGAAAAAATAGGAAGGATATTTGATTGTTAGGGATTAAATATATAGCACATACCCCAAACAAATTTTAGTGTGTCACAAAATGGGAGTAATCCCAGGAGAAGGGAGACATAATCTGTGGAGGGAAGTGCTAAACAAAGAGGAAGCAGAACAAAGATGCTACATAGAGGAGTTTGTGGAGGGAACAGGTAGGATCCAAGGACAGCAATGCCACAGTCTACCTCCAGATAAAAGAAGTGTAGGACTTTGGGTGTGAGACAGGGCATTTCTCCTAGAGACTAGAGAGAACCTAGAAAGGAAAGGAACCTTCATTCTAAAATACCAAACATAGAGGTATGGAGCCCAGTGGCACACCTACCTTCCCTGCCACCCTCACCAACACGTAATAGAAGACACACCTAGGCAAGCTTGCAGCAGCTCCCACCTCTCCCTTTAGACAATCTGGGTGAATAGATGTAAAAGATAACTTAAAGGACAGGCAGCCACAAAGTACAATCAATTTATATATATATACATATCCAGAGAGATATAAAGGATAATATTTTAATATAAAATAAGAGTTAATCATTAAGAAACAGAGCTAGAAATCTTCAAAATAAAAACTCTACTACACAGAAATTACTGCTGTTAATGTTTAAGCATATTTCATTCCAGTCATTTTCTCTTCACATTTTTACAAAATTCTTATCATATTCAATATACTATTTCTGCTTGCTTCCCCTCCCGCTAAAAACAGCTTAGGAAAAAGCCTATTAAACATGATTCTTAGACATTTTTTCTACTAATTAATGTATTTTACCTATTAACTTTTCATAAATTGAACTTTTTGGAACTTTTTATTATAGTGCCTTTCGTTAATAAGTAGTCCACATTTAGGACTTGCTCTTGGCTCTTTAACAAACTGGCACCTTCTTCATTGTCTCCTTATTCACGTTAAGTTTGGCAAAGAGGGGTGCACATACTTTCCCTTTAAATGCAGAGTGTTACTTTCATGCTTAATATTTATGACTCGTATAATTACTCTTATAAAAGATCCACTATTACTAGGAACTTCAGCTCTTGGGTTAATAATCTTGCATTTTAATGAGCTCTAGGTAATTATACTTTGAAGTCCAAGACTTCTTTTCAAAAATTGTAAATCGAAGTTCTTCTTTTTATAACTATGTAATTTTAATTTCATGTTGAAAAGCAATGAAAATTTGCACATTATAGCACAACTGTAATTTTAGAGGGAAAAAATCAGTAATAGACCAGGTAATTTTAATTCAGGTCACTTCTACACAAGGGTAGTGAAAATAAACTGTGAAAAATTTTCTTCAGAAGCTATAGAATTAATCTCTTACTTACCTTGAAAAAACATCATGCAAATAGGAAGACCCATGGAATAAGGTGGTTTCTGCTTTAGGAAAGTGGTTTTGTCAAAGCCAAGTGTCACTAACATCAAACAAAAATAGTTTAATTGCTATCTTTCCTCTAACCACACTGACACCACTAGGAGTGTAGGCATTTGAGTTGTAAAGTAGACACATTCTGCTACCTTTCCCATATTAAGCTAATTCCCTGCTGCCAGTTGACCTCCTTTGTGGCAAGCATTTCCACGTCTTTCTTCCAAAACCTTTATTGTATTCTCCTGAATCTCAAGATTTAGTACGAGGTGGTTTCTATGTATGTAAATTTTGTGATGCTGGTCCTGGCAAATTTTACTTCTCAACATGGCTTATTTTGAGGATTAGACAATTGGATGCCTCTATGCTTCCCTTCTCCAAGTATCCAGGCATCTGGCCTTGGAATGGGTGACAGAGCCTTGGGACAAACTCCTGAGGTGGTTCTGTCTTATAATATTATCTCCTTCTACTAGATGTGAGATTATAAACTTGAGGCAGGCTGTTAGGCTTAGAGATCTTTTGTCTGTTTCAGCTTTGATCATAATGCCTTGTATATAATATGATGGCTAAGAGCAAGCTTGCAGGTACAAGTTCCAGGGGTTAGACTTGTGCCTCTTAAACTTGATTGTGTGATCTTAGGTAAGTTAAGTTCTCCAAGCCTTATTTTTTATCTCCGTAAAAGAGGGATAGTAATCCTCCCCATATAATTGTCATTAGACAAGTAACAGAATCTACATAAGGGCAGTGGCTCTAAGTGTTTGATAGTTATTCTTGAGTAATAATGGTATTGACTCTGCTTCAAAATACTTGTTGATGTATTGAAAGTTTATCTTTCTTCAAAGGATTTATGCTCCTTAAGGGTGAATGTAAATCAGAAATAATCAGCAGTTACCTTTTGAGTAGCCAGTGTTATTAGCATACTTTCCACATGTAAGTATTGGAAAGATTAGTTATCAAAAGAAATGTTTGGGGAAGTCCATTTTTAACCACCTAGGCAACTGATAATATTCTCATCAATGTCTGCAATGCAGGATTGGATGAAGATCAGTTTCCTAATAAATAGATCTTACTTTTCCTATATGAAACACCTTAAATCTTTAGATAGTTTGCCAAATAAACATAACTTTTTTGTGGTCAAATCTTAAAAGACATATTTTGTTGTCTTCTACTGAAAACATATGCTTCATTTCCTTGAGCAACTTCACTATAAGTTCACAGATTATTTACCTTTTGGGGTAGTTTTCTTGGGGGAAGGAGACTAATTTTATGGAGAAATTAACTAAACCAAAAAATTCTACCTTAATAGTACTGGATTTATAAATTGGCCTTTTGATGAAAACTAAACTCTGGTCCCTAATTGTTACATTTATGAGACTTAAAACAGGGTGATTGTAGCCTTGTGGCTTTCTTAAACATTGAGAAAACCCAACAAAATCAAACAAATATATACAAAAACAAAGTTTACCCTACTCCTTAATCTCTCTGATGAGTTTGCAGTACAGATGAGACTAGATAAGGCTGTCACACAAATATTTGAGATGGTAACCTCTTGAATCAATACTCTCAAGAACACTTTTTAGGTTTTAATTAATAATGAATAATTTCTAATGCAGGGGCTCCTCTTTCTAATTGTTTCTATGTTAATTAGGTCCATTTAAAAAATAACTATTCTCATAGGATACAAGGGAAAGCACAAACATGAAGGTTTTTGCAAACTTTAATTAGGCATATGGAAAAACACATCAGCATTTTAAAAAGGGAAATGTACTTAAGGAACAAATAACACAATTTCTTAAAAGCTTACTCATGTTGACCCACTAAGCAATGTCAAGAGAAAGTCAAAACTCAAACTAGAAAATTGGGTCTGTGCCACCAGAAAATTGGTGCAATTCAAAGTGTCAAGCAAGCAGCTATGTGCAAAAATCTGTGCTTCAAATGCAATTACACTATAATAATAATAATAATTACTTGTTTTTATTATAATGTAACCTGAATTTCTCTAGACCTCACCAGTCTATGGATATAAATGAGGTCACCTTATTAGTCATTATTCAAATTACTCTGGCTCATTGCCTCCACCTGTATAATAGAGTTCTCTGAAAAGTCTTCCTCAGTTATTTCTGCAAGTCCCTAGATGTGCTCACCTGCAAACTTGCCCTTGCTATATCCTGCTGCTACTCTGCTGTTAATGATTCTCTAAGGGCTGTAGTCTCTTTCACCATTCTTGTCTGCTGCTTTTCTCATGAGTACTATGGGTGCCTCTACTGTTCTACCCAATTCCATTCTAGAGCCAGCACTGTGCCCAAGGTCTTTCCTATTCAATGACAAAGTATATGGAGAAGGATGGCTCTTTTCCCATTAGATTATCTGTAAGTGGGCATCCACTGTGGCCTAGATAGGGAATAGCACTTCCATGGGATTTTACTGCTCAATATAAAATGAAGTCTGATGGGGGCAGGATCAGGACACAAGCCCAAGTAACAAATCTCTTCAAGGTTATGGATTTCTTCTAAATCATGTTATTATGTGTACTGGTCCTCAAATGATAGAAGTTTAAACAAACCCACTATATCATTTTGTCTAGCCATCATCATGATCATTGTAATAGATAACTCACTAAATATTGATGGTGTGTCAGGGAATGCTATATAGCTTACCTACTTTTTTTTTTTTTAAGATTTGTTTATTTATTTGAGAGAGAGAGAGAGAACACACAGGGAGGGGGAGGGAGAGGAGAGAGAAAATCTCAGACAAACTCCCTGCTGAGAGCAGAGCCCAATGCAGGGCTCAATCCCACAACCCTGAGATCATGATCCAAGCCAAAATCAAGAGTCTGATGCCCAACTGAATGAGCCACCCAGGTGTCCCTCGCTTACCTGCTTCTTATGACTTCACAAATATGTAATTATTATTATCATCCTTACCTTTTCAGATGACAAAACTGAAGCCTAGAAAATTTAACATACCTCGGATCATAGAACTGGAAAGTGGTGAAATAGCATTTTAGGGAAATCTGAATCTTAAATTTAATTCAAGATGGGAAGCACAATAGAATAATAATGGTAGCTACTATTATTATCCCCCCTTATGTACCAGGTACTTTACAGATACTATCTTATTTAATCATCATGAACTCACAAAGACGTATTAATCTCATGAAATTGTAGAGATAAACAAAGGATAGCATAGAATAAGTAATTTTCTCAAAGTCCCCTACCTGGAAAATACGAGAGCCATAATTTGAATTTATGTATGTCTGATTCTAAACATCTTTGTATTATGTGAAGGCCTTGCAGAGAATACTTTTACTGCCTTTAAGTATGCTTAGGGATTGGGTTTTATCTTCTTTAAGTGTTTGAAATTCTGAGTTTAACTCTTAATGTAGCAATTTACTGCTGTGTATTCTTGAACAAGTTTACTCAAGTATTCCAAACTTCAGTTTCTTCATTTGTGAAATGGGGATGATTATAATAGAACCCACTTCCTAGTGCTGTTGTGAGGATTGGGTGAGATAATTCTTTTTTTTTTTTT
>RCUC01130926.1:0-40633 GCA_003697995.1 Taxidea taxus jeffersonii
AGGCTGTTGTTTTCGCTACCAGAAAGCAATTTGGGTTGCAACAAGTTCCTTGGGTCAGACAGCTGCTGTGGATGCGAAATGGCTTTAGAACAGACAATCAAGTCCAGACATGATAAAGTAAATATGATCCATAGATTTTCATATTTTAGGATTCTGGCTTTTGCTTCTGGTTTTTGAGAACAATTCTGGTCATAAATGTAAAAGTATTTACATAATTACAGATCAAACCAGTTACTACATTGTCAGGCTAAAGGTCACGTCTAGCATAAGCAAGTAGCTTGGATGCAGCTCTGCTGTTAATACCTGTTCACTCCAGGGCTGCCGCCCTATTCCCAGGGCTGATTGCCCTCTGTCCTGTGGCTTCAAGTAATGTAAATTGTATCTTGTCCCTGGGTAATCGAGATCAGTGTTGTCTTGTCTGTCCACTCCCTGCCAATGCCCTCTCTGTGCTGCGATAATGGTTTTGGTGGGCAATCAAGGAGGATGCCTTCTTGACTCATCTCTCATAATAGATTGTCCTCCTCAGGCAAAATTGAATAACCCCCGACATGGCCTGGAGGCAAGCAATGAGAATTCAATAAGTCTGCAGGGTCAATGTCCTGTCATTTTTGGCAAGCAAGTAATTATTCTGCACTAACATTCGGTAATAGGAGGAGGAAAGTGCCGTGGACACCTTCATCCCGATGCCCAGAAAAGTCACATTAACAGGATTTTTCCTCTAATCAGCAATAATTCCTTCTCCTCTTCTGATGTGATTTGGTCCACTTTTTCATGTGAGTTGCATGTGCAGATTTTCTAGACTTTCTTTCTTTCTTTCTTTCTTTTTTCAAACCTGCTGTTTCTGTGGGAAAGTTTAACAACTTCACTGCCTGTTGTTTAATATTTTCCACTTTTATGGGTTACAGTTGTGCTGTCTATTTGCTTTTACTGATTTGTGAAAGATTTATTATAAACCAAATACAGCTGTTCTTCTCTTTCATAAAGTCAAACTATTTTGGCAGACCTGTTTTCCACTATGAAAATACATTGAAAATTATTTCCCTTACCATCTTTCCTACCATAAGCATTCAGTTATGCTTAGTAGCTCAGGGTAGGTGCCAAAGCGGTTGTGGACTCACTTAAGGGAAAAAGAATGCATCTGCTTCAAAAATAAACAGGCAGCAGAAAAGAAATGACTTTTTTTTTCCTTGGGCCTTCTGGTGGGATTCAATGTTATTGTGTACAGATCCCAAGAGGACAGAATTTTAATATCCCCAAAAAAGGGCATCTGTAAATTCAAGCCACTTGAGTCTTCTGCCTTTGCATTTACATTTACGAATCGTACACATTTTATTTAACTATGTAACCTTTACTGAAAACTAATATTATGATTAACCTTTTAATATTCTTAAGATATTACTGCCAGGTATCATCACTCCATTGCCCACATATACACATAGAGAAATATTCTTATGTATATATTTAAAGAGAACATATTCACTTCAATTAATCAGCTCCCACTGTGCAGATTTAGATCCCTGACTTATGACATTTATTTAAGGAAATGATGAATTACAGGTTTTAAAGAAGGTTTTAAAGAAGGCAAATTTTAGCACCGTTATAGTCATTTCTATGCCACTTTCTTTTTAAAAGCTATCTTTTTAAATGGGGAAAAAAACCCAAACAATTAGAAAGCAAAAGTGATTTCTAAACCCAATCTAGGTTGCTTTTCTCTCCATCTCTCTCTGAGCAGAAACTATTGCTTTATTCATTGAAAGGGACCTTTATCTTCTCTCTCCTGAGATCAGTCCACAGCCAGTAATGAAGAGGCTCGAACAAGAGCAGAATAAGCACTTTCCATGACTGATTGACGATTGATTATTGCCAGGATGTTTCCCCACGGTCACTCATCACTATGCTTTTTTGACAACCAAGCTCTATTCTCGACATGAAAAAGGTGTTTTTATCTGCATCAATTTGGCTTGTTAACTGTGACAAAACTCAAACTGATACTGATCATGTTCAGTTGTCGATGTTGATTTGGATCCTGGATGGAGAAAAGGTTCATAATAGTCTGTACTCTGTTCTTTACTTAGAATGTTATAATACCAGGATTTTAATGACTACTCCTCTTGAAATGCTTTTTATTATCCTTGTGTATTTAGCATTTTGCTCACTGTAATAAGCTTTTGACACTATTTTATTTTGTCATTGTTCCTTTCAGTGTATTTTAAATTCTGCTTCTGAATTTCTGGCCATCTTTTCCATAACCATAATCAAACTTCTCACCATTAACATTGGAAACTCGGGATAGTTTTCATGCACTCTACTGAAAAATCAGATTTATTTGGAATTATTATTTTGCACTGAGCGAGGGTATGTGTGTTATAGAAGTGATATATAAGAAAGAGACTAAATTGTAGAGATGATATCAAGGAAAACAATAGGGCAATCCTATTTTCTTCCCTCTCCTCACCCCCGGAAGTACTTGGGTTAAAAGAATGAAATAGATTCTTGGCAGTTGATTACTTTTGAGAAATGTTAAAACCAAGATTTTTTTTAGAACTTACATATTATAAACAATAGTCAAACTACTATGACATAATGTTTGCCATTAGGAAGCTTTAAATGACCTGTTTTTAATATATTTAACTTTGTTGTTTTTGTTTTGTTTCATACTGAGAAGTTATAGCTAAGACTTAATGAAAACTTTATTTTCAAATCAAATTCTGTTTCAAACTGAAAATTGAAGTAATAATCCTTCTTCTTGTATCCCCTTCTACCCTTTTCTCCTAAAGTTTTTAAGACCTGTATTTACCCACACATCAAAAGAGAAAGGACAAAAATTCCAGTGAGCACTTTTAATCGTGTTTCTTGATGCAGTTCTTAAAAATGGCCATGAGATTTTAGTGACTCTTATTAAAGTCAGAATTAAATTTTAGTGACTCTTATTAGTCAGTGAGAACTATGGCATATCGTTGTGGGGCATGCATCACTAATTTTCCTGACTCTTCAGTATAACTGTTACATTTAATTTCTTAACGCAAATGGTTAAGCATTGTGTTGCATTTGCTAAACTATATTTAATTCATTTTGCTTTAGTGTGTCAGATTGGAGCTACTGCATGAATCGCTATTTTAATCCAAATGATTATGCAAAACTCCTTTCTGATGTCTTGACTGCTTTATCTTTGAGTATGGGGTACTAAAATTTATAAATTAAAACTAGTTTCTAAATATCTCTCTACCTTCAAGAAAAAAAAACTGGATGAAAGTAGATTTTTCTCTAGTGTCTGAGAAGTTGCCTAATTAAGAGGTCTCCTCACTCTTAACCTTTTTACAAGTGCTGTGCTCTGGGTCAGTAAAATCTGTGAGCTGAATGTTGTTCTGACCTCATCACTGGGGTGAGTATCAGGAAGTGACTACATACTACCATTTCTAGGTTTTGAGATGATTTGTCCCTTTTACTGAGTTTCTGCCTGACTTGTCTTCTCTTGGTATGCTTCTCCCAGTGCCTACGGTGAAGTGGGATGTGCGTCCCGCGCTTGCAGGGATCTTGGCTGCCTGCTGGTGAAGGAGTTTGCCAGCCAGGCTCCAGCCCCACCACTTACCTTTGTCTCCAATGTCTCTGTGAACTGCAAGAAAAAAGAAAAAGCCAGGAAGGCTTGATGTGAGGAAAGAGGAGACAGAGGATATGGAGGTGTAAGAAAATAACTTATACTTTCGGTTTCCTCAGTCTGCTTTGTCCTTCCTCAAAAATACTTTTCAATAAGCATGCCAGCTAGACAGCTAGACAGGTACATTATGGTCATGCCAGAATGTTTCTAAGTCTTTCTTTCTCTTGAACTTCTGCCTGTTTGTTTTGGGGTTTTTTTGTTTGTTTTTTTACATCAGTTCATCTCACTCTTCAAGCTTATTTTATAGAAAGGCTCAAAAATATGGCAGAGCTGTTCACAAGAAACAACACTACAGAGTCGAGGAAGGTCCAGAAATCTCAAATGCCCATTAGGGCATTCTGGCAGAGATGGATGCCGTCACTATACAGTGGAAAAATGAAAGAAAGATTGAAACTCTGAATTGGAGCTAGATCCCTTGGGACCAAATCCTGACTCTGTCACTTGTTTTCTATGTTTTCATTTAACATCCCTGTGTCTCGGGGTGCCTGGGTGGCTCAGTGTGTTAAAGCCTCTGCCTTCAGCTCAGGTCATGGTCCCAGGGTCCTAGGATTGAGCCCCGCATCGGGCTCTCTGCTCAGCAGGGAGCCTGCTTCCCCCTCCCTCTCTGTCTGCCTCTCTGCCTACCTGTGATCTCTGTCTGTGAAATAAATAAATAAAATCTTAAAAAAAAAATCCCTGTGTCTCAATGTACTCATCTGTAAAATGGGGCTATATAGATGTCTCCATTAGATGGGGATATGTCACCTTGTAAAACTGTTGTATTAACTAAGTTAAAATAGTTGACACCATAAGAATGGGGTCAGCTGCCTAAATTATAATGTCTTATGTATATTATTACTTATGTAGAAGTAGACACCTTACAAAGTGCTTTCTCAAATATTGTCATTTGAATCTTACAAGTCAATAATCCTATTTAAGATGAAGGAACTATGAAAGTAAGTGATGACCAAAGGCATACTATGAATAAATCCAGAAAGACTTGATCCAGGTCTTTTGTTTTTTGTTTTTTGGGGGTTTTTTTCCCCTTGAGCAATCTTTGTCTATCTTTGAAACCTGATTATCATTTGTTATGATGTCATAAAATGTGAAAGAAATGAAAAGCTATATTTAGAGTGGAGAATACTAAAGAAGGAGAAAGAATGTGTAAATGTAACACCCAGTAGGTGCTGATAAAAGAAAATTGTGAGCTCTACAGTTTCAGAATATACTCATTTATTCTTTCATTCTTCAAGGAAACATTTGTTAAGCACTCATTATTGTTAGGCATTGTAGATACAACAATAGATAATATACTATAAATTGAATTCAAGGATTTCAGTGCAGGAGAGATACCAGTAAAATAATTATTGCAGCACAGCATAGTAGAAGTATATATGAACATTATAAAAGCACAAAGTAGGAGCACTTGACTCAGACTGGAGGATGTGAGAGAATCAGGGAAAATCATCTAGAGGATTTGGAGCAAAGGAACTAATAATCTAATGTATAGTTTTAAAAGATCGTTATGATTGTTGTATTAAGACTGTATCACAGTGAGCAAGAGTGGAAGCAGAGAGACCAAGTTGGAAGTTAATGTAATAGTTCAGGTAAGATATGAAATGATGACTAGTAGAAAATGGAATTTTCTTTCCCAAGATGTGGAAGCTTGACTTTGTTTATAGCTGGAAGAGATGATCTAATAGAGAAAGAAGGATTGGTTTAAAATGCAACTGAGAGAGATGAAGGAAAGATCAATAATAAGGGATCAAGAATCTTCTCAAGTGTACAAATTACAAATTTAGTCATGGAAACAAGTTCTCTGAAATGAGAGGGAAGGAAAAGATGAATGAGACCACTGAGAAAACAGAAAAAAAAAAATGATCTCATCAAACCCATGTTTTGCTAACTCAAAAAACCTAAACATGGAGGTCAAGTCTTGAATTCATGTCAGTCAATCACGATATTGCACTTGCGAACATTAAGGTTCATACATGAGAACAACAGTTCTTTTATAATGTTTGGGTAGTGGTACCCCGCAACTCTGGCAAACTATGCCTCACAGCAGCCAAAACCATTGGGATGACTATCACTGACATGGAGTGGCCTAAAATGGAAATGTCATAGAGCAAAGGCTGCCAGATACTCAAAAGGACAAAAACAAACAAACAAACAAACAAACAGAAACAGCATTTGAAGTCTGAGTTAGACAACTACACAGGCTATTTCTTCATATTATAAAGTATAGTGATACCCATTATGTATGTGTATAATATATGTGAAAGACATACAAGCAGCTAGCCAAAATATGGTCCTCCTGGGGAGGCCAGAAAATATATGGGTTTATTATGGTTACTCTATAATTAAGGCAGTGTATGTGGGAGAAAGATATAATTATATGATAATATAAATTTTTGATTGGTTGAGGTATTTCTCTTATTTTCAAGGAAAAAAAATTAAGTGTTTTTGCTCCAAGTTTTATTTATTTATTCATTTTTATTCTCCCCTGACTTAAAATCTGAATTTTGATTGATCTGGTTTTTATTAATGCCATATCTATCTATCTATCTTCTATCATCTCTTTCCTTAAGTAGAAAAAAATCTATATGTTCTGAGGAATATAAAATTGGAGACATATTTAATTTGGCCAAAAAGTCATAACTTTAGGAGCAACAAAGTAAGTCACTTATGGGCATAATTTGAGAGAGTTTTGGGTAGAATTATCAGCACTGAGAGATAAAAATTTGATTCTTTATAGATTATCAATGTATAACTGACCAGAATTCTCACCACAAAATTTCAGGGAATTATCTCCTGTTTTCTTCTCACTAAGCTTTGGAAACTAGTCCTATCACTGAATCCATTTTTTGACCAACAGGCATTGATTGACTTTTGTTAATGTTGCTTTGAATATAAAGTACTTAGCATTTCTTCATTTGGTGCTCAGAGTCAGCTTTATATAGAAACTAGTGGGATCAGGCCCTGTATATATATATATATATATCTTCATCCTTTCTCTGTGGAGTAAACCTTGCTTGCTGGATGGTATAAGAGTAAGAACCAGAAAGAGGCAGAGACTAAGCTAGGCTATATTTTCTTTCACATCATTTCTGGCTCTCTGTGCAATATTAGAGCTTTTTATACTCTATAAAGGAACATGACTAATGTTTTGAATGTCAGAGAAGAGTATAAGGTGGCCATGTCATTTTCTTGCTTGTTTTGTATAAGTTTCAATAACAGATTCCTGGGTAGATAACTAACAGAAAGGACATTTTCCCATTCCCTGCTCAAAAAGGACAGTCTAACTCTGTATATCTAACTCTAATTTCTGTGAAGATGAAGTACAGTTTACTAGGGAAGCATAGAATAAGATTGTTGAAAAAAATATACGTTTATTTTTGCATGTCTGGCAAAGGTGATAAGTTAAGTGTGCATATGGCTAATTAAGATTCTCCATTCCGTGGTAGAATGAATACCTCTGAACATACTAGATTTAAAACAACAGAAACAAAGCTGTTTTTAAAATATCATCTTTCTTTATGTAGACAACGTATTGTTATAGTTCAAGCAACGTGCCAGATCTACAGTGCCTCGCCTCTAAGACTTCTCACTTACATTTTCAACAAAGAGAGGTAGGAAGCTGACTTCTTCAAACGAACTGTGTAAGAAAGGAAGAAAGAATTGTACAGGCAACAACACATTCCCGTGTCTAGAGCTGTATTCCCCCTTGTACATACATTGTAATTATATACTGACCTTTGAGATCAATGGCTGGTTACTTATGGGATAATATGATTAAAGTATATGTAACAAGTATGTTGAATTATTTTCAGTGCAATTCTAGTGGAGGAGATCTGTGTAATTGTTAATTCCATTTCATTCTAGAGGCATCTGAGATAACGTCCCTTGGGTCCAAGCTTATAAACTAGAGTAAGGCTCTATCCACACAGAGGCCACTTTGAATTTTGTTGATTTTACTTTCCTGATAACTGGTTTACATGAAGAAAGAAACTTGCGGCTAGTTAGAAAATGCAAAGGAAACACATGCACATTACAAGGGATAATTTGTGGCTTACACATAATTCTTAAATAAAATGTTATTTATTCTCATGTTTGGAGTAAACCTTGCTCTTCCTCTTGCCTCCCCAAAACACAAATATTAGAGTACATGAATTGCTTATTTAGTGTGACTTACCTTGTTATTTGTATTTTGAAAGTTGACGGGGACAGTTCTAAATGCCTTAAAAGTATTTCTAGGAGGTCAAAATTCTGTGGCTGATGATCCTTTGAAAGAGCATAGACCTTCATCTGATGATAGAGATAGAGAACACTGACTTTAGGGGTGAGCTGTTGATGATGGTAGCTTGAATTTCAGGGGCATACCTCAGAAGGGATTGGAAGACTGGTGGGGTCCAGAAAAAAATATTTGCCTCAGAGGTGGTGGTATAAAGGCAAGAAAAATAATGCTGGAGATACAGACAACGAGGATCGAAGCAGTAGCTGCCCTGTTGTGGGGGGGTTGGTGCGATGGTGAGGACAGATAACAAGCAGAAGATCTGCTTATGGTATTACACAAAGCCCAATGATCCACCCCAGCTAAGTTACATTCTTATTTCCCAAAGTTATAAGAATTTGTAAACTTTGAGACAGTAAGATGAAGTTGACTTTTGTATACCTGAAGCATACTATTAATAATGAATGATGATGATGAATATATTTACTATTGATGATTAGGTTTCTTCCATCACTCAGTTGTTTTCACAGATTGCCAATATAGGTTGAAAATACAATGCATTTTCATTTTCCTCCATGTCTAGCACTGACTTAAAATTGCTGTCAAGTAGCTATAAAATTTTTTGGTCTTTAGCTTTCTCCAATAATTTGATCACCATGATGTTCTGGAAGCGTGTTCCCCTTGTTTTCAGCTCTAACTTTCTTCTGTAATTGTTTGGGCAAGTGTCAGTTATTTACTGAAGAGCCTCCTCGGTAAAGAAATTGGCCTTTTCCAAAATTTCAGATATTTCCTTAAAGAAAGGAACCATAGAGCTCTAAGTGGATAGTCTGATGCTCCTAGATCAGACAAAATAAAGGATTTACTTTTGCATTCATTCTCAAACACGTTAGGGAGCAACGTAGGATACTGTTTAAAGTGAGTACTCTGTTGGCTGACTTTTGGTTCCTGACTCTGACATATACAAGCTATGCAGTCTTTGCAATGGCTTCCCTTATCAAAGCTCAATTTCCTCATCTGTAACATGGGAATAATATTAGTGCCTACTCCACCGAGTTGAAGGATTCCATCAAATAATTGACATAACACACTTTGGTTAGCATCTAGCTCTTGTTGTCAAAGATCACATTTACTAAGTTCGATGAAAGCAGATTTTTGTTTGGTTCATCACTGGATCCTCAGCACCTAGAATAGTGATTGGTACACAGTAGGCAGCTGATACTCACTTGCCAAGTGAATAGATAAATTTGAAAAGGCAATGAACCACATTTGCTGATGTTAGAGTATTGGAGCTGGAAACGACTGTCCATATTATTAGGCTCCAGTCTCTCATGGGAGTTTAAGATTAATCCCTTGATCCCCACTGATGAGAAAGATTGTTAATGTGGGGAAAATTCAAGGAAATGACTCAGCCAAGAACTAGGAACAGGAATATTTAGTGGGACGATAAGATGGGCAAAAGCTTTTCTTCCTGTGTTGAGTGTTCTTCTAGTATCATTTTATCTTCTAATTATCTCTTGAGAATTTTTTTTTCTAGAGCATTTCTGGAAGTCTTCCTTAGTATTGTTTTTCTCTTTCTAAAATTATCTTCCATGTAGCAAGGGCAGGAAAAAGGATCATGGATTTGCACTAAGAGATACTAAGATATTAATACTAAAAGAGTATTTAAGATCATCCCTCTTGTTCACTTCACGGTATCTGTTAGAATATGTATCCCACCCCCACCTCATTATGAAAGAACATTTGCTTCAAGAAGTAAATGCAGGTTATTTAAGCACCCAGGGCTGTCAATGCAGTAATAGACTTTGATAGGTAATACAGCTCTCTCCATCTACTGTAAGCTACCTTCACGCTGACTAACATTTATCTTACTGAGTCTCCCATGTATAAATCAGGGAGCTAACACTATAGTGGAAACTTCAAGAAACTTGAAATCTCTGGCCTCAAGAAGCTTACAATTTGTGACAATTAGTCTTTAAGATCTGATGGGAAATTGAATTGCTTTACCTAGAAGCTTCCAAAGCTAAAGTAACCAACCACCTCAGATTTGTCCTTAATAGAATTCTTTGTTGTTGGTGACATACGAGTTTGTCCTAAGGTTGGTTGATATATTTCAGAAGCTGAGAGGAATCCTTAAGGGTTCTTAACTGAAGGTGCGTAATGGTCATGGCCCTTCAAGTAAGCTGCTACAAAAGTTATGCTGTTTTTGAATAAGTTGTTGTATTCATATAAACTGTTGCAGCATTTTAATGTGAACCGAGTATGTTGTTTGATGTCATTTCTATCCTCTGTAATCATATTCAAAACACAATATGCACTCAATAGTCATTCTTTTCTTCAACCAATACATAATTATTAAGTACCAACCTATTAGTTGCCAGGCACTATATCAAAGCAGGGTATATTGTCAAGAAAGATATCAAAGACTCTGCCCTCATGGAATTATAAGGCAGAAAAAGTAGACATTAACTTAAAATTACATAATTAATATACTAAAATGCTGATAAGCACTATTAAAGAGCTATAGAATTCTATAAGATTAATTTGGTTAAATCGTACTTTAAACTTTTTCTTATAATCCAATTTGTGGATGTACGCTTGAGTTATGATTAATATGAAAATAAAATAATTTCTACACTGGCCAAGTAAAATAATTTTAATATTCTGCTAAATACAGTGACTTCCTTGCTTTTACTACGTACAATATTGCTAACATATTGAATTGAGTGTTAACGTAACACTCAGCTGAGTGGATAGTGATCCCAAACTGCTAGTTGAGATAGACCTTTAAAAAATAAGGTTTGAGGGGCACCTGGGTGGCTCAGTGGGTTAAAGCCTCTGCCTTCAGCTCAGGTCATGATCCCAGGGTCCTGGGATCGAGCCCCGCTTCGGGCAGAGATCTCTGCTCAGTGGGGAGCCTGCTTCTCCCTCTCTCTCTTCGCTCTGCCTGCCTCTCTGCCTACTTGTGATCTCTGTCTGTCAAATAAATAAATAAAATATTTAAAAAAAAATAAGGTTTGGGAGAAGAGTCCAGCGGCTTTGGCTATGTAAACACGTATAAGGGTTGAAAGAGCCACATCAAATAGACTCGGAGGCCGTCAAGCCGCTGAAGACTTCACCAAGTTAGTGGTGGGTCAAATGGAAGGATTTGCATTTTCATTACTCCTGTGTTGGGTCTGATGCCACCTTTCAATCTACAGTCCCTCTCTCTCTTTCTCTCTCTCTGTCTCTGTCTATCTCTGTCTCTCTCTGTCTTTCCTACTTCACTCCTTCCCTCTCTCCTAGCTGCAAATTTTTTTTTAAAGGAAGAAAAAAAAAGTAGTCATTGACAGTTCTAAAAAACACACTTCTAATGGCTAACACAAAACACATGCTAACTTTTCATCTGAACTCTCCACTGTGGAAGTACTGTTACCCCGAAGGAAAGGAGGGGCAGGGTCTTCTCCATGATGCCTTCAGGCCATGAGTGAAACTGTTCATAAATCACCATCCCTGATTCAGGGCCTGGCCAGACCCTGTAGAGACTAGTGGGGAGAAATCGGATCCCATTTGACAGGCTCAAAACAAGCAAACTCTCCTTTGTGCTTTTTCCTGAGTCAAGCTTCTTTTGGACAATACACTTTGGGACAGAAATGATAGGGAAATGATAGATGGATACATACATGCATAGACAGATAGATACACAGACAGAAAGGAGAGACTCAAAAGGGAAATCTTTCTTTCTCCCTTCTGTTAAAGGTGTATAGATTATGCTGAGTCACCTCTTGGTCTGTGTCCTGATCTATGGCACAGCTACATTGCTGAAGGAGATAGAGGTTGCAAATTTGTAATGAGAATTTTGACTCTATCATTCATTTACTCTTCCATATAAAGAGGGTTAAATTTTAGAGTCAAATGTGCATGCATTTAAACCCGCAAAAGTTTCACCTTTTTTGGGGCACGTGGGTGGCTCAGTCATTAAGTGTCTGCCTTCAGCTCAGGTCATGATCCCAGGGTGCTGGGATCGAACCCTGCATCGGGCTCTCTGCTCAGTGGGAAGCCTGCTTCTCCCACTCCCCCTGCTTCTTTCTGTTCCCTCTTTTGCTGTGTCCTTCTCTGTCAAAAAAATAAATAAAATCTTAAAAAAAGAAGTTTCACCTTTTTCATCTTTAGAATAATGATCATACTATTTGCTCTGATATTGACTCTTCTGTGTATATTTATTGAATAACTGCCATTTGAGCAAAATTCAAACTGCCATTTGAGTGGTTGAGCAAAATTCAGTGATGGAAAGAAAGCAGTGAATAGACTAAGTTCTGACTTCATGAAGCTTACCTTCTACCGATTATCATTGGAACAAAAGAAATGTGTCCTTTTCTATAAAAGATTTGCAATAGACACTTTTCTTTCCTCTCAGCTGCAGTTTTATATCATGATAATAAAACTATATGTACAGTATATAACTAGGAACTAGATAGCCCATAAATAATGATATTTTTAAGGAAGCCTTTAAAATATTGATTTAAGGTTTTAATCTTATCAGATGGCCTTGATACTCTTTCTCTTAATTAAAGAGCTTTTATTCCATTGTCTATATCCTACTGTACTTTATGTCTCAAGATTCATCTAAATGTTTAGCCTTATCCCTTATTACTCCAGAATGTGAATCTTTGACCCTACCACTGTTCATTCTCAGTTCATTCCAAACTGTGCATACATCTGCACTGTTGCTTCAGTAGAATATCTTTCTCATACTCATAGCCTATTTGAACACTACCCATGCATCAGATCTTATGCAAGTCCTGCATCTGTCATGATATTTTCCGCAACTTGTCTAGTGTGCTTTGAATTTCTTCTTCTTTCATTGGTTATAGCTACAATTACCATATTTCCTGAACCATACCCATGTTATATATGGCTCTGTTCTCTAATTATACACAGCTGTGAATTGTTATATATTTTCCCAGAGTGCTTCTTCTGTCTACTTGGTTAGATGGTATAAGTTCCAGATAGGCACTTAATACTGAAATAGGTAGATGATTCAATTAAACAATCAAACTGCATTTTGACTATCTCCCTGTGCAGATGGTTTATATGTCATTAACTTATTTTGGCAATTAACGTGATGGAAGAGCTATGGGTATCGGAAGGTAATTTCTGGCTCTCTTTAAATCCCAGCACAGGGGCACTTGGGTGGCTCACTTGTTAAGCGTCTACCTTCAGCTCAGGTCATGATCCCAGGGTCCTAGGTTCAAGCACCACATTTGGCTCCCTGCTAAGCCAGAGGCCTGCTTCTCCCTCTCCCACTTCCCCTGCTTCTGTTCCCTCTTTGGCTGTCCCTCTCCCAGTCAAATAAATAAATAAAATCGTAAATAAAGAAAATAAATAAATAAATCACAGCACATATCAATGTATATATGACTTGATCCAGGAACTGGGTCTTATGGTGATGTGTAC
Source organism: Taxidea taxus jeffersonii (assembly GCA_003697995.1). Taxonomy (NCBI): domain Eukaryota; kingdom Metazoa; phylum Chordata; class Mammalia; order Carnivora; family Mustelidae; genus Taxidea; species Taxidea taxus. The sequence goes on from RCUC01130926.1 coordinate 13,299, forward strand.
TAGAAAAACAACCATCTGGATGTATCAAGAAGAATAAAAAAAATGTTTCTGTAAGGATTTCTTTCATGTTTTCCTTTGGTGAGCAAGGGAGAGATGAAAACTCATGGGTACAGAAATAAATAAAACTACTAAACATAGTCCTCAAATGGGATTCTGGCAACCATTCAGAGTTATTATGTTTTCTTGAAAAACAAAATCACTTGTTATATCACATTCTAAAAGAATAAATGGCTTTTAATGAGTAATGTAATCATTGAAAGCAATAGTATAAATAAAATCCCCCCAATCTATTTTGATGAATAATAATAATAAAAAAAAGGGGAATGGCAATTACTTGGTGAAAAATGGAATAGCAAACTTTTTGTCCCCTTTCCTGCTCTCTCTGTTCAGCTACATCCTTATGTCTTTTCCGGATTCGGTACTAACCTGTTTTCTGAATGAAATCAATGTAACTAGTAAAGTGTAAAACGCTGGGCCACTATAGTGATGATCTTTGTTCTGCCATTGCTGACATCCAAATTTACTGATATTGATATAATAAGCCATTTTGTGTTTTCATTTGTATAAACCAAATGTGTGGCTTAGCTTATTGATTTTGTAATCAAGATATAGTTTACTGAAGTGTTTATAAAATGAACTTGTAAACACACATTCTTTACTTATTCATTAATCCAACAGGCATCCCTTATGTAGCCTGCCCTTTGCTGAGGTCTATAGACAATTTAATCTGGAGAGAGTGGTACATGTGAACATGGCATAGGAGTGGAGATTGGCTATTGAGGCAATTTACTCGAAAAGTTAGGAGATTATGTGAAAGAAAAGAAAAAGGGAGATAAACTAAAAATATGGTAATGATAATTTATTTTTTTAATAAGGATGGAATAAACAGTGGAAAACTGTGATTAAGAAAGATATGGAGAAAAATATACAAATTTAAGGATTAAGAAGCAGAATAAAAAAAGACTTCACATGGTTTTACATACAATATGTAATTTAATCCTCAAATAATTTTGTTATAAATTAGTATTATCCTCATTTTACAAATTAGAGTATTCAATTTCAGTTAAGGTTAAAGTAATTCCCCAAGTCATATGCTTAAACATTCACTAGAAGCAGGGCTATATCTTGGTCTTGTTTATCTGTTATTTATTCCAAGTCCTCAGGGATGATGTCAAGGGCACAGGTGAAGAGAGTAGTTGTTACGTTTTGTTTTAAGATTTATTTATTTGAGAGTTTGCGAGAGAAGAGAGAGCCTGAGAGAGAGAGAGAGAGAGAGATCCTGAGTGGGAGGAGCAGAGAGAATTTCCAGCCGACCTCCTGTTGAGCAACAAGCCCAGCTCAGGGCTTGATTCCACGGACCCTGAGATCACGACCTGAGCAGAAAGCAAGAGTTGGATGCTTATCCAACTGTGTCACCCAGGCTCCTGAAGAATAGTTTTTAATAGGAAAAGCCATCTCTTTTTCTAAGGGAGGTTGGGAAGACATTTTCTGTGTGACAAGACCCAGGGAGTTAAGGATATGTAGGTACAGGAGGGATATAGGAATGTTCTAGAGTATTATGGGGAGTATTATGTTATCATAGTAGAGAAAACTGAAGTATAAAGATACTGAGTAATTATAATCACATCTCCTTCAGTCTTTTTGTCCTGGAAGATGCATTTCTATCTCTTACACAAGAATAGTTCCTCCAACCACTTAACAGACCTTATGACGTCTGGTCTTCGCTAAGATTTTTTTTTTTCCTTCAATATTATTACCCCCCAGCTTTCCTTTGACCCTGGTCCTTTCCATCAGTATATAAACATGATGGGTCTTACCTCTTATATATTAAAAAAAAAATGCCTCTCCTCCATCTGTTGTTTCTATTTTAAGTTCTAAGTCTCTCTGTCTGTTAATGGGAATCCAAAGGGTGGTTAAGAATATCTGACTTATTAATTGTGAGATCTCAGGCACCTTACTTAATCTTTAAAGGCTTCAGTTTTATCATTTAAAGTGAGGATAACAATACTTTTTAAAATAGATTTTAATGATTAATGGCTTACTTACAATGGAGCACTTGGCGCAGAACCTGATACATGGCAAGCACTCAAAAGACTAAATAATTATAATAATAATTACTATTACACTAATTCACAGATAAGCTTCTTGGATGTACAGCCAATACATGCCAATTCTTTATCTTCTATTTTAGTTACTTGGGAAACTCTAAACTTTTAAATTTCTTACAGTACCTTATTGTTTGATTAACAACTTTTTGGGTAATTCTAAATAATATAAATATATATGAAATGATAGGAGGATGTGTCTTCTTTGGGGTAGATCACCATGCTTTTGCATTTATTTTGTTTACCTTTCCTTTTCCATTTACTGACACATTAATGTCATTTTCCCATAAGAGTATAGCATCTTATTTATATATGATAGCAACATCATAAATTGCTTGATCTATTGAAAACAATAAACTAAATACGTTACAGAAGAAACTGGTGCCTTTCATTGGTATTATCTCCTTCAAGATGACAGGCGATCTCGGGAGGCCAGAGAATTCTTAGTTGTATGAGTTTGTGACTAATAGGTGGTTTGATGTGACAAGAGCTGGCTGTCTTGGGAAATTGAACTATCTTTATGCTCAATACCCTTTGTGTCTCATTCTTTGTAGGTTATTGTTGGAGGCCTGTGGGGACCTCTTTTACAGTTTGCATTCACAGACAATATGAGATCAGCAAGAACTCTGTAGTTTTACTGTCATTATTGATCTGCTGCCATTCCATTCAGTAGCTAATTTGCTTGTTAGCAGTTATTTTAAAAGCTATTTCTACATTTTTACCCTGATCTATGTTATGTGCCAAATTCTTTTTTTTTTTTTTGCTGAATTAAAGAAAATAGTATAACTTAGCACCAAAAAACTATACCTTATGCTAAATATTTCTGATTTGTGGTTTGTGGGTAAGTATTTCAGAATCATAAGTATATTATGGTGGATTTGATATCTTGGATAAGCAACACATAGGTTCAATGAAAATAAAGGGGAACAGTATATTCATAAGAAAATATTGTTTGTAAAACATTCTTTAGACTATAAAATTTATATAGGAATAGTTAGAAGGGTGATGTATTAGGAATTCATGAACACTGCTCCTAAAGTTGGGATTTATTTGAAGTCGAACACTCAATAAACGTGTGGGTTGATTGATTCTGTGTTCTGAAGGTGACCGTAATACACCCTTCTTTTTCATTCCAATTGTTGAAGTGGAGGGGGGCTTCTTTCTGATTCTCTGGAAAAGATCTGCTTCCACTTTCTGAAGCTAATTTCCGACACGTATTTATCTGAAATGACTTCCTTGTAAGCTGAGTGTGCCTTTGCGTGTGTCCCCCCACCAGCACAATACCTCTATAGGGAGAATCCATAGCTCTGAGAAAAACTAATAGAATCCAAGGAGAAAACAACAACAGCAACAGCAACAAAAAAAACCCAAGCCGGCAGGCTAGCACAACATGGCATTCCAACCAACGTAAATATACCAAACTACTAAAATATATTTGGGATTGTTTTGTGTAGCTGATATATAGGTATATATGCGCGTACATGTATGTACATGCATGCATACATGTTGCTAAAAATGAAACTGAAACGCAAGCTAGAAAACACTGGAGCTGATGTTAATGCTGCCCTCTGCTGGTGGGGTAGGGATAGGAAGGCTATTTCGTTTAGAAATACAAAGGCTTAGATTTTTATTCCGAGGCAATGAGAGGAGCTGTGCCTGTAGAGTCATCACAACAGTACAGAATGTAACTGAAACCCTTGTATACAATGTGGAGTATCAAGTAGTTACAAAGATACCTAAAAGGCAGGCTAGTGAAAAAAAAAATCTGACTACCATGGAGTAAATTATAACAGATTTACAGCGGTAAAAAAGATTTTCTGCGTGAGACGTCACCACGTGCATACTCACACATTCTTAACTAAGAAATGAATAGCAACAATAACGACAAAAATGGTCTTCAGATAGAGACTCCTAGCAGAAGCTAAGGTAATATTGTTATGGAGATGACTTGCACAGTTTAGGATATAAAGGATTATCTGAAGAAAATGGAGACACTATGACAGCAAAATTTGGTTGGAGAGGAGAAGGAAACAGAGCTTCTAGAAATAAATAAATTACTCAATGAAATAGAAATACCATTGGGAGTGTTATAAAAGAGATCAGTATCATTTGGAGAAGGAATGATGAACAGTGAAAGGAAAGAGATGATATTTGAAAATTTCCCCAAATTTATGACACATCAGATTCATCAGAATCATCAGACTTAAGGAAGACAGTGGGACTATAGTTGCATAAATATAAATAAATTCACATCTAGATATATCATACATTTGAAGAACATAAAAAGTAATGAAGAGTAGAGGAAAAAGAGACAACCTACAAAGAAAATGGGGAGTAAAAAGCACTTGTGAATAAAGATATTAGAGATTAATATAAATGGATATTGATTATCTAAAAAGTGAAACTAATGACTATAAAATGTTAATAAAGTACTGTAAATCATTAATATGTAAAATGGGTAAGACATTGGGGATATAGCACACTGAAATCCTTGTTAATCCAAAGATTTATAGCACTGATCAAAGTTAGGTTTTGCTAAGCCAAGCATTCGTACTAAAAGTATAGAGGAAATATCTAAAAAAAAAAAAAAAAAATAGAGTCAATAAAAGGGTATCAGGATAATTGATTAGTTGTATGGAAGAGAATCATGAGACATAAAAAAGATTTGTGAATGAAAATACTTATTAGGTAGAAAGCCTACAATCATATGGTGGGATTTATTCCAAATTTATCAATAATCATAATTGTGAAAAAAATGAATATCTTAAAAGTGGTTCTCAGATGGGAGGACAAAAGTTACATGCAGTCATATGATACAAAGTGCTGATGATAAGGGAAAGGAAAAATATAGCAGGCAACTATTAACCAACAAAAAGGCTAACACAGTGAGATCACTATCATTCTACTGTGAGGAATTTGTTTATGAGCTACAAAACCTCTAAAGTTCTTAGAAATAAATCTTACATACATATGTACATACATACATATACATATATGTGTGTGTTTGTAAGATATTTACTTGGAAAATTATGAAGCTTTGTCTTCTTATTCCATAAACAAAACGCAACTTTCAACTCCAAGAAAATTAGAGATTTAAATATAAAAAGCAAAATTTGGAAACCATTAGCAAAAACTATAGACAACATCTTTATCAATTTATTATAAAACTATAGCAATTAAGATAATATGATATTGTCATATATATATACAAAAAACTTAATGGAACAGAGCCTTGAAACTAACTTGTGTATATGTCAACATGGTGTAGTAGAAGGAACACTGAAAATAAGTGGAAAATGGACTAAAAAAGATATCCTTCAATTACTTAGTTACATGGTAAAAGATAAAATTAGATACCTACATCATGTCATTCAAAACATTAATTTCAGATGCATAAAATACCTAAAGCAATAGCAAAATTTAGAAGTACTTAGAAGAATCAAACATAATAAAGACTTCTGAGTAGGGAAGAACCTCTTTCAAAAAGACACAAATGTGCAAATTATGAAAGATCAGATTAATGTAATTTACCACCTTAGGAGCCCAGGTGTCCATTGACAGATGATTGGAGACATAGAGGTGTTATATACATACAATGGAATATTTCTCAGTCATCAGAAAGAATGAAATCTTACCATTTGCAATGATGTAGATGGAATTAGAGGGTATTATGCTAAGAGAAATAAGTCAGAGAGAGACAAATACCATATGACCTCATTCATATGTGGAATTTAAAAAAACAAAACAGATGAATACAGGGGAAGGGAAAGAAAAGAAGAAATTAGAGAGGGAGGCAAACCATGAGAGATGCTGAACTATAGAGAACAAACTGAGGGGTGCTGGAAGGGAGAGAGGTGGAGGATAGGGTAACTGGGTGATGGGCATTAAGGAGGGCGCTTGATGTAATCAGCACTTGGTGTTTTAGGCAACTGATACTACATTCTACCCTAAAACTAATAATACAGTGCATGTTGATTAAATTGAATTCAAATAAAGAATTTTTAAAAGACAAAGTAAAGAGAAGATTAAGGTAATTTGCCACCTTAAAAGTAAAACCTTTCATAAAAGAACACGTGACACAAAATGAAAATCTGTAGATTGGAAAGCGATATTTGCAACCCATAAAAATTATAAAGAATTTGCATTCTGAATAATCACAGCACTTCTACAAATTATTAAGGAAGAGTTGAACAACTCATAAAAAATATGAGGATAGGAAGAGGGAGCTCAGGTGGGAGGAATCAAATGGACAACAAGATAAAAAAATATATGCAACCTTAATTGTAACCAAACCAACTGATATGAAAACAATAACATAAAGTTTCATACCTCTCAGATCAGAAAACCAAGTCTGCTGATGCTTAGTGCTTCTAAGGTGAGGAAATGACTCAGAACTTGAGTTATTGTGTTGACTTTAAAGCAATTAAGAAAATCTTTACAGTCAAGAAAACTATATATGATTATGTGTATGTGTGCGTGTAGCAAAAAGTCTTTTCAGATACACATTTTGTGATATGTTAAATAATGTATACAAACTTAACCACATTCTCAGGAAAGAGCCTTAACTGATCATTTTAAAAGATGACATGTTCCTCTTAAATAAATGTTTCAGATAAATAACCACAATTGCTGGAAAGAAACATTTGCATAATGGGGTTCTCATTTTAGAACAGAGTCTATCTGTTACAACTACATTAAATCAGCCCCAATTACAAAGCTTAGTAACTTTCCATGACTGTAAGAATAGTTTCAAAAATTTCTCTTAAGAAATCTTTTCCCCTCCCTACCTCTGGGCTTTCAAATATGTCCAGCTCACTGTTTGGAAGAATAAAAAGGAACAAAAATTTAACTTATATCTGTTAATACTTGAAATCATTTCTTTCATTTATTTCTCTTTCAGTCTAGGGAGATCTATTTAAAAACCAACTAGGGGGACGCCTGGGTGGCTCAGTTGGTTGAGCGGCTGCCTTCGGCTCCAGTCATGATCCCAGCATCCTGGGATCGAGTCCCATGTCGGGCTCTTTGCTCGGCGGGGAGCCTGCTTCTCCCTCTGCCTCCGCCTGCCTCTCTGTCTGCCTGTGCTCTCTTTCTCTCTCTCTCTAACAAATAAATAAATAAATAAATCTTTAAAAAAAAAAAAAAAACAACAACTGGGAAGGGGTGCTGGGCTGACCTCAGTCAATACGGCATGAGATTCTTGATCTAAGGGTCATGAGTTCAAGCCCCACATTGGGAATGAAGCCTACTTAAAAAGTAAAAAATAAAAATAAACAGCTAGGGGTTTAGTAAAACATAAGATAAATTGAGCAAACAATGTAAAAAATGCTAAATTATATTAAATATTTAGAGTCCACATTAATTTTTAAATTTCCCTAGTTAGAACTTAAAATACCTCAATATGTTGATGGTGGGTCCCTTTCTGGATCAGGTTAAAAGATCAGATACCTTCTTGGAAATTGTGTTTGAGAGTTTCAGGGTTCAGATACTCTGCAGCATTTAAACTAGGTTACTTATATTCCTGGAGGTTCAGAAAGACTTATAGGTCCTAAAAGGGCACAGGTAGTATTGAGGGAGTCAACTTTTAAAAAGCTTCCCCTTCCATATTCATTTTTTTTTTAATTATGCTGTTGCAGAACAAGCCTGAAATTGAAGCCTCTTAAAGGTTCTCCTTTCTTAGATTTTCTTTAGTTACCCCTTTCACACTCTGCAAAGAAAGACATACCTTCCATCTATCCTGACTCATAAGATGATACATTGGTAAGATATGTAGAAGAAACCAATCAGTATTTAGGTACCTGGCAAAGCCTTCTTTATTCAAGGCATGAATAAAACACAGTAAAACCTAAATTGTCTTTCTGTATCGTATGCACATGTCTGTTAAGGCTAAGCTGTGGCTTTAAAAACAGTATGTCTGGGTTCACCTTAGGAAACGCTGAACTAGATATTTTGTGCAGATATTTGTATAGTAGAAATGGTCTCACCCCTTCCATCCCACAATGTGGTAAAAAAAACAATGCAGATTTTCTGAGAGAATATACTGAGGGCAAAAGAGAGAACTTCAGTAAAAAATACTACCTGTCATATCGTCGACCTATATCTATCTGTTTACAGCTGTCTACCTATCCTCTATCTGCCTATCTATACTCTCCTTCTCTATCTTTTATGTATCAACCTATCATCATCTATCTAATTTCAGTTTTATAGATGCAAGCACTGAGAAATCTAGTGCCATAAATAAGTAAATAGAGTAATTGCAATTAAAAGGGTCTTTAATAAAATGTTGAATAGCTGTGATGTTAGCTTGTATCTTTGTCTTATTTCAATCTCAGGGGAAATTTTAATATTTTACCAAATTGATAAAGAATAAAAAAGAAAAGGGACGCCTGGGTGGCTCAGTTGGTTAAGCAGCTGCCTTCGGCTCAGGTCATGATCCCAGCGTCCTGGGATCGAGTCCCGCATCGGGCTCCTTGCTTGGCAGGGAGCCTGCTTCTCCCTCTGCCTCTGCCTGCCTGTGCTCGCTCGCTCTCTCTCTCTAACTAATAAATAAATAAAATCTTAAAAAAAATTAAAAAAAAAAGAATAAAAAAGAAAAGAGCCAAGGTTAAGAACAGTAAAGACACAGTTCCTACAAAATAATATACTTTAAAAAGCTTTATACATATATTTGATAATTTAAATAAAATGGCCAAATTCTTCAAAAAATACAAATTACTGAATAACTTTAGAAAATCAGGAAATATAAATATTTATGACTCTACTAGTTAAAGTAATTAAAAGACTTCTATTCCTAGTTTAGTAAAAAAATTTCATATCATGAATTAATGTTGAAATTTATTAAGGCTTTCTTCTGCTTTTTCAGATCATATAATTATATTTGTCTTCTATTCCTCTTAATGTGGTTGTCAGAACTGAGATGAGTCTGAGATTTTCCCCTAATTGCAAGGTAACAAGTTTGGCTGCCATGGCTTTATGGGTGCTGGTAGAAAACAGGTATGTATGTGTGTATACACAAATGTATATGTATTTCTCTCCCTCTCTCTCTCTCTCTAGATAGATAGATAGATAGGTTAGATATAGATAGATATATATCTTTAGTTAAGTTTTTAAAATATATTTTATTTATTTATCAGACAGAGAGAGAGAGAGAGCAAGCACAAGCAGGGGGAGCAGCAGGGGGAGGAAAAAGCAGACTCCCACTGAGCATGGAGCCAGGTGTAGGACACAGTCCCAGGACCCTGGGATCATGACCTGAGCTGAAGGCAGATGCTTAACTGACAGAGCCACCGAGGCATCCCTCTTTAGTTTAATTTTTAACATAAAGTATAAGTCTAAAATTTAATACTATTGCTACTTTCTTCCTGAAAAATATAAGAACGTCAGGATGCTTAAATTCTAATTATCTACTGTGTTTTATGCTACTGTTGACCAGTATTTGACTTTCATCTGGTTTTTAGGCTACCCAAATTTAGAATTTTTGTTATATATTTATGTTCTATCTATTTGGTTACTAATTTCATTTTTTGCCTTGTTTCTTGCATTATAGTTCTCAATTTGGATCAAATCATGCCTTCCTAAAATATTTCTATTTGTTAAGGGTAGCTCAATTTCTGGGGCACCTGGGTGGCTCAGTGGGTTAAGCCTCTGCCTTCAGCTCAGGTCGTGGTCTCAAGGTCCTGGGATTGAGCCCCACATCGGGCTCTCTGCTCGGCGGGGAGCCTGCTTCCCCCTCTCTCTGCCTGCCTACTTGTGATCTCTCTCTCTCTCTGTCAAATAAATAAAATCTTTTAAAAAAAAAGAGGTAACTCAATTTTCTTTCTCAAACATTGTCTTTATTTCTCTCTTTTTTGAAAGTGATGATTTCACTAGGTATACAAAAATCTAAGTTGACAAATATTTTCCCTCAGCATTTTGAAGGTAGAAATGTTCTGCCAGGCTCATCATAGTTTTTTGTATTCTTTTCTCTCAGCTCGTAAGATCTTCTCCTTGCAAAGGCATGGAGAGATGCTCTGTCATTTTACTCTAATGTGCCATTTATTAAAATCTACCTTTTTCAGGGCATCTGGGTGGCTCAGTGGCTAGGCCTCTGCCTTCGGCTGGGGTCATGCTCTCAGGATCCTGGGATTAAGCCCCACATTTGGCTCTCTGCTCAGAGAAGAACCTTCTTCTCCATCTCTCTTTCTGTCTGCCTCTGCCTACTTGTGATCTCTGTCAAGTAAATAAATAAAATCTTTAAAAAAAAAAATCTACCTTTTTCGGCATGAACATTCATCTGAATATTGATCAACTCACCTATTACAACTTTCAATCTTTTCTTTCTCACATTTTCTGCTTTTCTTTCTGGTATTCCTATTAGACAAATTTTGCACTTAACATTCTTTCTTTTTAGCCTTTGATTACTCCATAAGATTTTCCAACTAGTCATCTCTTAGTGCTATATTCTGGGTATGTTCTTCAGACCTATCTTCTGTTTTACCAATCATTACTTCAACTATGTTGAATATGTGGCTTAACCAAGACATTAGGTGTTAATTTTAAAAATAAGCTCTGTTTAATTTTTGAAACTTTATTGGTTTCTTTCCCAATTTGACTGTACTTTTCAAAAACTATGCCATATAATTTTGATCATTTTACTTATTTATTTTTTCTTTTTTAAAAGATTATTTTAAATTTAAATTCATTGAGCCAACATATAGTACATCTTTAGTTTCAGTTGTAGAGATAATTTTTTTAAAAGATTTTATTTATTTATTTATTTTGTCAGAGAGAGAGCACAAGCCTGGGGAACGGCAGTCAGAGGGAGAAGCAGGCTTCCCGCCCAGCAAGCAGCCCAATGAGGAACTCAATCCCAGGACACTGGGATCATAACCTGAGTTGAAGGCAGACGCTTAACCAATTGAGCCACCCAGGTGTCCCTCAGATGTAGAGAACATTTAAATACACTGATTGTAAAGCATCTATTAAATTATTATATAATCAGAATTTCTTGGTCTTCTAAACACCAACTTGTGTTTTTTAGCCCTTCATCAGACTAGAAGTAAAAGAGAAAAACTAGCTTTTGAGCCAAAAAAGAGTAAGTTTTTATTTACTTATTAGAAGACTTAATCCTAATTAATCTATACTTTTATTGTGAGATAACAGTGTAAATTGTTACATATTTTATCTGTATCGTAAGTCCTTATTATTGTGTATTTAAATTATATAGTCATATACAGATTGCCTTTTCAATCCTATTATTCTCGGCTTCAGGAAGGGCCTTTGAATGTAAATTCATTTTCAATAACTTGACAGAAATAGAAAGGGAAAGAGAGAAATATACATTATTGAATTAATTTTTTTCATGTAACAGTGTATTTTGGGGAGCTATTTCTACCTGTATTTGAACTCCATTCCATACCTTGAAACTATTGCATATGCCTTTATCTATTTGACTATGCTATTAGTATGTATTTAGTTGTTCTTTATTCACAGTATACATGACTCAATACAAAATTTGTTCATATAAATGATTTGTACCTAATTCTTTTGTGTGTTCACATACAAGTGCTTCTATTAGTTACATTTCTGAAAGAGAAATTACTGAGCTTAAAGTTATGTACAATTTATATATGATAATATGACATTGTTCCAAATTTTGAAAAGAGACCTTGAAGACTGCCTTGAAGGATTAGAGCTAATACAAAAACTGAAAGCAGAAAGCTGCCTCAGTGACCAGGGCTCCTGCTCTTAGACACAGCATGCTTGATCCTGTTCTTATGCAGACACTAGTGGGAGCTTTGTCTGTGTACAAAGCAGAGGAGCATATTTTCAAATTATCGTGAAGAGTTTGGGTGTTGTAGGACAAGATAAGTGGTATCAAGTTGTTTATTGCAGAATGTCCTCTCCAGGATTTTAGCCAAAGTCTTCGCACTTCAGGTAACTTCTTGAGCTTGCCACAAGAGGAGGAGTTCACCCAGCTCGGTGCAGATTTTTATGGTTGCTACTGACAGTTGAAAATCATGCTTTGTTTTAGAACTTCCCTATGAAATAGCACATCCTCAACTTTTTTTTTTCTCTCCCCTTTTGGGATTGAATAGTTAGATATCTTTTAAATACTTTTCTTCTTTTATAAAATACATCTTTGTTTACATAGCATTATGATGTTCTTGTTAAAGATGCATACATTTTAGGGATGCCTGGTTGGCTCAGTTGGTTAAGCACCTGCCTTTGCCTCAGATTGTAATCCCAGGGTCCTGGAATCAAGCCCCGCATTGGGATCCTTGCTCAGCAGGGAGACAGCTCCTCCTGCTTGTGTGCTGTCTCTCTTTTTCTCTCTCTCTTTCTCTCTCTGACAAGTAAATAAAACCTTTTAAAAAAATGCATACATTTTAATATTTAACTCTAACTTTTACTTTTATATCACTTAATTCTTCTTTTCTTTTCTTTTTTTTTTTTTTTTCCTTTTTTTCGTAAGTGCCCATCGAACGGATCAAGGGTATCTCCAATCAATGATAGAGGAGAGAAGGGCAGAGTAGAATTTTTAATCTGCTACTTGGTGACTTACAGACTCAGTTTCATGGAGCTGACGTTTTCTCTCTCAAGTCTTAGAGAATCACGGCAGTCTGATTAAACTAAGTAAGTGGAGGAGATACCTTTTTCTTCAGAAACTCAGAAAAGCAACAGTTTGAAACTCAGAAAAGCAACAATATGATGGTGCTCTTAATGTCAAACTTACTGAAGGTATTTGTTGCCTCCCACATTATCTATCTGAGAAAAGGCTACCAGTGTCCATGAGAAACAAATAGGACTAGACTCACTGGATGAGGAATGCTATCATACCCATATTAACTGATATCCTTGGGGAGATGACAGTTGGGACACATATAACATTCCACATTGAACCATGCAAGACAAGATGCTATCAGAGGGAAAATATTTACTTTATCTGACTCCTTTGCCTATCGTGATGGTTCACTACTTCTCTATTATAAAACTTTCAACATTCCCATGCTCACTTCTAAGAATGGCTTTTGGCATTTATTCATTAAATAAGTTAAAAAATAATTTAACTTTCAGAGTTGACAGTTTTGTATCTCTTTGAATAATAGAAGATACATTGGGATGATTCAGAATAAGGATTAGCAAACACTTGATTCTAACTTTTGATATATTTATTGTACTATTGATTGATTTACCAAAAACACTCATATTTTAAGATCAGCATTGGACTAGGAACTTCCAGTTTTAATTTGTATTTCTCTAATGACTAATGATATTGACTATCTTATCATGTAGTTACTTGTGATTTATACCTTATCTTTGGTGATGAGTCTGTTCAAATCTTTTGCTTACTTTTTGTTACTGGGTTTTTTGTTTTCTTAGTATTGAGTTTTGAGAATCTTTATATCCTTGAGACAAGCCTTTATTAGATTTTGTGAATATTTTCTCCCAGTCTGTAGCTTGTCTTTTCGTTTATGTTATCTTTCAAAAAGCAGACATTCTTCATTTTGAAGCCAAATTTTTCACTTTGTTCTTTTATGGATCATGTTCTTGGTGTGGCATTTAAGAAATTTTGTTAACCCAATGGAATAAAGACCTAATTCTCTCTTTTCATCTAGAAATTTTATAGATTTAAGCTTAAGTTTTACATTTAGATCTATGAAACATTTTGATATAATAAGAACAAAGTTCTTGATAGTTACCTAAGTTGCTACCATTTCCTATGATTTGATTTTTTATGTGTAAATACAGTTGTCCATCTGGCATCATTGTCTTTTTGCCTGAATGACTCCTTTAATTTTATAAAGCATTATGTCTGTTGGTGATAAATGCACCATCATTTGTATGTTTGAATAAATCTTTATTTTGCTTTTTTAAAAAATCATTTTCACTGTGTAAAAAAAGTCTAAGTTGATAATTTTATTTTTTTCTTTCGTTAAAGATATTGCTCCATGACTTCTATTTATTTTTTTAAAAATATGAAACACTTCATGAATTTGCGTGTCACCCTTGCTCAGGGGACATTTTAATCTTCTCTGTAGTGCTCCAATTTTAGTATATGTGCTGCTGACGTGAGCACACTTCATGACTTTTAGAGTGCACTGTTACTAAGGAGAAATGTGCAGTCATCCTTATCTTTGTTCCCCTGTACATAACGCATCTTTTTTCTTTGGTTGTATGGGAGGTTTTGTCTTGTTTTATGTTTTTGTATATACTTAAATAAAATAACGTAACACAGAGTTATTTTTGTTCTTTCAAAAAGGTCTTTGTAATGTCCAAGACTGGATAGGCTTGGAAAAATATATATGTATAAATATTTTCCTCATGGAATGGGAATCAGGTCAGATTCATAGACTGCTACTTCATCTATTTTATTGTATTTTATTTTAAAGATTTTGCTTATTTATTTGATAGAGAGAGAGATAGCAAGAGAGCACAAGCGGGGAGGAGAGAAAGAAGCAGGGAGCCGAGAAAGAAGCAGGGAGCCCTGTGTGGGGCTTGGTCCCAGGACCCTGAGATCATGACCTAAGCTGAAGGCAGCAACTTAACTGACTGAGCCACCCAGGTGCCCTGGTCCATTGCATTTTAGAAGGGCATACAAATAAACTAAGGTGCATAAATTCAATAAGGTGGAAAAAATGCATAATATGTAAATCACCTTTAAATGTTTTTCTTTAAAAAATTTTAAAAAATTAAATGTTTTTCTTTGATTAGGAATCACATTTGCTTGCTTTTTATACTTCCTTAAAAAATAATAGAATGAGGGATGCCTGGGTGGCTCAGTTGGTTAAGCAGCTGCCTTCAGCTCAGGTCATGATCCCAGCGTCCTGGGATCGAGTCCCACATCGGGCTCCTTGCTCAGCGGGGAGCCTGCTTCTCCCTCTGCCTCTGCCTGCCTCTCTGTCTGCCTGTGCTCGCTCCTGCTCTCTCTCTGACAAATAAATAAATAAATAAAAAATAATAGAATGAACTTTGTTAATTTACCGGAGTGTCTCTAGGTGAAAGAAATGGTGATTAAATGTTGTTGGATTTCTGCTTTGAGTGGAAGAGTGAAAAAAATCTGAACAAATTCCCCTTGTTGGACTCCCCAAGTTGCACGCAGACAGTCCCTCTTCCTGCTTTGTTAACAGGTCAAGCCTCAGAATTTATCAGTGAGTAGAAGAATCCCACCTTAAGGTAGATCTAACAATTAGGACTAGATCCATCTGCATGTCATAGGGACAATGGCTTAAACAAGATCAAAATCTATTTCTCTCTCACATAAAATTCCAGACTTAACAGTATAAGGTTGTTGTGACTCTGTTCTACCAAGTTTTTTAAAAACCCAGAATCATTTGAATTCATTGTTCTATCATAGTAGAATATGATTGTTGCCATCCTGGTCCAGGACAATGGCTAGAGTTTTAGCCATCCTTATCAGGAAGCCAAGTATAGAAGGTGATGAAGAAAAAGAGTAAAGGGCATACACTTAGTGACATCTGAAAAGGGATTTCAGAAGCTGACACCAATACTTAACTACTATTTCACTGACCAAAATTCAACCACAAAGCTGCACTTAACTGGAAGGGAGATTGGAAATTGTAAGCTTTCCATGGATATATCCAGCTATGGTGAAAGAGAGGAAGGGGAACTAGAAAATTAATAGTCTCTGCTTAGATGAGTGTTAATAAGCATCATTACATCATCTTCTCTAATATGAGACACGCCTTATTTTTCCTCCACACTTACTTTCTCTGACATAATCCCTATATTACTGATAATTTGTTTCATTGTTATTTTCTCTGACCAGAATGTGCACCTTATGAGGGCAGGGATTTTTGTTTGCCTTTCTGAAGCAGATAAGAACAGAACCCGGCATTTAATCAATATTTGAATTAGGAATAGAATAAAGTAAACATGGAGCCTCTGTCACTGTAATTTGAGTAAAAAACATTAATCTTCTCAGAAAAAGTAAACACTTTTAATTTGACAATACATAAGTAGATATGTAACAAAAGAGATCAATGCAGATAGGAAAAATCAGGAGCGATCTGAATGCAGCAGGAGTCAAAATGAGTCTGGAAGGAATTTAAATTGTGAGGAAAAGAAAAGACTTTCCCGACAGAATAGTAGCAAGGAAAGCAGACAGAGGCTAGATTTCTTCTCTCCAAGCAGATGCTATCATAAGCAAAGTTGGTTAGATGGGTGTATGGTGGGACTCAGGAAGGAGAGGAACTTGAGTCAATATTACCTCATATTTGAAGGCTTTTCCCTTGGTAAAGCCCTTTAGTATTTATTGTTTGATCATTTTATTTTCATAGTAAGTTGATTTAGAAGGTGTTGCTATAACCAATTAATAGAGGAAAATTAAAAACCTAAATTTGATAAATTATTATTTGTGGTCACATAGCTTATTCATTAACTACTTAATATTAATTCATTGGGGTCCAGAAAAAAACCCAAACACTAATCTATTGTCTTTAACTTGTGTTCCTTTTTTCAGATACCAGTGCTAAGGTAAAAGTCAAAATATACACAAAGAACTGCAAGTTGAATTGGGATATATCAAAATCATTAAAAACTATTTATTTCATATCAACTTCTGTATCTAGACAGTGAGAGAAACATGTTTTATACCTAACATTGAGGTGTGCATAAGAATAAAAAAGATTCAACCTGAATTTTATGGCAAAGAAAATCAACCAATTACTTACATCTAACTTATGGACTTGAAGTTGCGTATGCACATTATAATAACTTGCCATTGTACACTTTATAGGGTTTCAAATGTCTTCTTATAAAGAAAACTACATTAGGGGTGCCTGGGTGGCTCAGTGGGTTAAAGCCTCTGCCTTCGGCTCAGGTCATGATCCCAGGACCCTGGGATCAAGCTTGGCACCTGGCTCTCTGCTCAGCAGGGAGCCTGCCTCCCTCTCTCTCTTTCTGCCTGCCTCTGCCTACTTGTGATCTCTGTCTGTCAAATAAACAAATAAAAACATCTTAAAAAAAAAGAAAATAAAAGAAAAAGAAAACTACACTAAATAAAGGTAATGCTTGCTCTTCATCTGTCCTCAATTTTTACTTTTCCTTCAGTATAGTGTTTCTGCTAACTTTTTTCCTTTTACTGAATAGCCAGGAAAGGGAAAGGAAAAAAACAAAACAAAAAAAACAACAAAAGAAACAAAAAACAAAAAAACTAAGTCTCTTAGTCATTAAATGTCAAGAAATCAATATGAAGATTTCTCTGCGCAGATTAATGTGAAATGAATTAAAACCGAAGCCTTTATGTTGTGAATATGTACATGTACACATTCTGCACAATTCAGAGTAGACATAATTCAAATATGAATAACATTTCTTGTTATTTCTATTTGAGTCACTGATTGATTGAAGTGGTGAAGAATATTAAAATCAGCAGCAAAACTTAGCTGCACAAATGTTTCACACATTTAGTAAAAGATACATTATTCATCTCATCACACAGGCGCTATCACTGTTACAACTAACCCTGGAGCTGTAAAATAGATTTGATTTTAGAATATTACAGGTTCTGTCATCATGGCTAAGATTAACTATATAGCCTGATAAAGGTCTATTGCTTTTAGTGATACAGCAATGTCTCAGACAGGAAACTTCTTGGTAATTATAGCTGACTTACTAGAAATAAAAGGGCAGAAAAAGGACACCTTTGAGTAATTATCAGTAATAGAAAGACAAGTGATCAGAGCAAGGTAATAGAGAATAATGGTTTCATAGTGATAGATGACAGAAAGGGTTAAGTCCTAAGTAAGTTAGAGGCTTTAATGGTGGAATAGATATAATTTATTTTGGTCCAATTGAGTGTTCATCTAGAGCCTTATCTGAGCTGAAGGATTTTTCTCTGGTGCTCTCTACAGATAAAATATTCTGCCTTGATGATATAATGTGCAAAGTTGAAGTTTGCATTGCATTGTAGCTCTTTGATATTTAGGTCTTCCTTGTTGGTTTTTATTTCATTTACTGAAGGGTGAATATATATATTCAGCTCTGACAGTAATCAAACCTTTATTTCTTTTCTGGTAGTATTTTCCTCTGTTCAAGCTCTGTTTAAAATCTTAAGTGTTAGATGATGCATTAACCCCTCCAGACTATTGTACACCATATCACAGGTTGGCTTTATTGAATTGCACTTTCAGAACTGAGCTGGGAATACCATCTCTACTTTTAGGCTTCAGCATTCTTCTTAGATTCTCTATCTATAAAATAATGTCATTAAGTCCACTGTTTTTTCTTGGCAAAACTCCAGGTGTGGCATAATTTATTTGGTCCTTTTGACATGGGCAATCTGGGAAATGATTTTTTTTTTTTAGATTTTACTTAAATTTAAGTCAGTTAACATATAATGTATTATTAGTTTCAGGGTTATAATTTAGTGATTCATCTCTTGCATATAACATCCAGTGCTTATTACATCAAGTGCCCTCCTTAATGCCCATCATCCAATTACCCCATCACCTCCCTTCCATCAATCTTATTGTTCCCTATGGTTCAGAGTATCTTATGGTTTGCCTCCCTTTCTATTTTTATCTTATTTTATTTTTCCTTCCCTTACCCTATGTTTATCTGTTTTGTTTCTTAAATGCCACATATGAGTGAAGTTATATGGTATTTTTCTCTGACTGACTTATTTTGCTTAGCATAATACCTTCTATTTCCATCCGCATCATTGCAAATGGCAAGATTTCCTTCTTTTTTGGTGACTGGGCAATACTTCATTGTATGTGTCTACCACATCTTCTTTATCCATTCATCAGTTGATGGATGTCTAGGCTCTTTCCATATTTTGGCTATTATGCACATTTTGCTATAAACATTGGGGAACACATGCCCTTTTGAATCAGTATTCTGAAGAAGCAAGAAAAGAATTTAAATTCAATTCAAATAAAGTAGAAAGAGAAGGTAAAGATATGAGAGGATTCAATGTAATATAAAACAAATGTAAAATGGAGAGATGTTTTTAAAAGCCAAGAATTAATTCTTTTAAAGTACTAGTAAATCTGGTGGACTATCAGCAAGATTAATCAAGAAGAACAAAGAAAATAAAAATTGCCTGTATCAGAAATGAAATTCTAGGAACAAGACAAAATAAGAGATCAAAATGAAAAACTTCATGCTAATATGTTTGACAATTTAAATGAAAATCGTGACTCCTTGAAAAACCCAAGTGCTCAAAACCAACACACATAGAAATAGGAAATTTCTCATCTCTGTTAATATCTCATATCTAGTCTCACATCTGTTAAAATAAGTAAATAAATCCTTATTTAAGAATTTATTTATAAAAGAACACTTTCTGGTATTTTCTCCCAAATTTTTAAAGAGGACATAATGCCAATTTAACTTAATCTCTTTCAGAGACTATACGAAAAAAAGGGCATTTCTCAACTCATGAAACTAGCATGGCCTTGATACCAAATCTGACAAAAGCATTACAAAAAAGATTATAAGCTAGTATCTCATTATATATGCAAAAATCCTATCTCAGTAACAGCATGTGGAATACAACTATGTAGAAAAAATAACGGGGGAGCACTCAAGATACGTAAATTTGTCTAACATTAAAAAATATAAATCACATACTATTTTTTTATAGAACTATAAACCACAATATAAATCACAAACAAAATACTGGGAAATAAATCTATATTCTCAATAGATATAGAAAAGGCATAAATTCAACACTTTTTTTATGACAAAAACTCTCTATAATCCAAGAATAGAAAAGGTCTTTTTTAATTAATAAAAGATGTTAACAAAATGTCATCATACTTGAAAGTGAATGATAGTATTCACTTAATGATGAAATTAAAACAAAGGGAATTTATTATTATTATTAGTAGTAGTAGTATTTTATGGCTTGATTATATAGGTAAGCGATTTTAAAATAATTTTCTAGTAATCCATTAGATTTAAAAAATGATTTAAGCAAGGTCACTGTGAATAAAGTCAATTTAAAATATCAGTAGTATTTCCATATAATGGTATAAAACAATTGAAGAGTAAATTGTAAAACTATCACAATAGCATAAATTATTACAAATTGCTGGTGATTATTTAAAAAGTGCTATTTCAGAGAACCAGTAGTGTCTAGTAAAGTTAAATAGAATTTTGCTACATGACCCAGTAATTCCACACCTACATAAAACCCTAAAGAAATTAGGGTATACATCTACCCAAATAAGAACATTATGTTCATATCAGCTTTATTCATATAGCTCAAAAATGGAAATAGTCCTGAAGTCCATCAACTATAGAATAGTCATTGGAATACTATACAGGAAACCGCTAAGACATAAAATTACTGCCACATTCTGCAACATAGATTAATCTTAGAGACATAAAGATGATCAAAATAAGTCAGGCACAACAGTGTACATACTGTTTGTTTGTTTTTTTTGAAGATTTTATTTATTTATTTGACAGACAGAAATCACAGGTAGGCAGAGAGGCAGGCAGAGAGAGAGAGGGGGAAGCAGGCCCCCTGCTGAGCAGAGAGCCCGATGCGGGACTCGATCCCAGGACCCCGAGATCACGACCTGAGCCTAAGGCAGCGGCTTAACCCACTGAGCCACCCAGGCTCCCCTGTACATACCGTTTTATTTAATTCATTGACATTTAGGAACAAGCAAAACTAATCTATAGTGAACACAAATAGATTCTTAGATTTATTATAAGATTATCTCTGGGTATACATACCTGGAAGAGACGTAAAGGAGACTTCTCTGTGTTAGAACTGTTTTATATCTTGGTATGGAAGCTGGTTGTATAGTGATTGTAAAACTTCATTTACTTATGCACATTTCTAATTTATACAATTTTTAATTTTTATTTATTTTTTTAATTTTTTATTTTTATTTGTCAGAGGGAGAGCAAGCACAGGCAGACAGAGTGGCAGGCAGAGGGAGAAGCAGGCTCCCTGGAGAGCAAGGAGCCCGATGTGGGACTCGATCCCAGGACGCTGGGATCATGACCTGAGCTGAAGGCAGCGGCTTAACCCACTGAGCCACCCAGGCGTCCCTATACAATTTTTTAAAAGAATTTATTTATTTACTTGACAGAGAGAGATCACATTTAGGCAGAGGAGCAGGCAGAGAGAGAGGGGGAAGCAGGCTCCACGCTGAGCAGAGAGCCCGATGCGGGGCTCGATCCCAGGACCCTGGGATCATGACCTGAGCTGAAGGCAGAGGCTTAACCCACTGAACCACTCAGGCACCCCAAAACTCACGTTTTATTACAGAAACTAACATTCCCCTATATAGTATTGCTAAGTATGGGGCATTGATAGGTGCATTTTGTTGAAATTATGTCAAGAGGACAAAGGTGTAAGTATATCAATTAATAAATATCAATTTCTCACCACTGCAATATATCCAGAACCAGAAAGAGAAAGAGACTTGGTTTTCACAATTATAAGTTAATAGTGTACACTTAGAGAATACAATTGAGTCAATTCAAAAGTCCTAAGAAAAATTCGATAAGGTAATAAAATATAAGAAACTATTTTTCTTATAAAAAAGTAACTATATAAATATGTAAACACTTTTAAAATATTTTATATTTATTAGTTCAAACATAATATGAAAAAAACATGAGATTAATTTGAAATAATCCTCAAATATTGAGAATAACCTAAAAAAGGAATCTAAAAAAGGAATATATAAGATTATGGGAACACTATGACCTTTTTCTTAAAAGATGTAAAAATACAAATTGATTTAATGGGAAATTTTCTTATTTTCTGGAATAGAAAGAGTTAAGATACTCTTTTTTAAATATTTTGCTTCTTTCTGATTATGACAACATAGAAAAAAGCTAATAAAAATAACAACCTCACAAGATTTAGATCATAAAGTCTTATGAAATATAACTATATTCTCCTTCTTTCATATATTATGAGTAATCTTCTATTTCAATAAATGTTCAGAGAACATTTTTAGTGACAAAAATTACATTTAGTGGACCATTAATAATTCACTTAATCATTTTATTACTTCGTACATTACTTTAGGAAAAGTCTTTATAAATGCAAGAATGGGAATAAAGGAAAGTATATCACATATCCATTCTTCTCATAATTGATTATTAGATTTAATATAATCCAACCAAAATCCCAGTAGGACAATGGGTGGTAAATAATATTTATAGGCTCGTGCAAAAAAGGAAAAAAATAGACAATATTGGGAAATGAAAGAATAATGGAAAAGGATTTGTCCTATTGTGTCAAGAATTACTGAAAAGATGTGTTTTTAACTGAAAGAAGAAATGCATAAGTTCTATATACAGATGAATATCTAGAAAGACATTTCTGTCAAAAAAATAAAACAAAACTTTTAGCAAACCTGTAAGTTTCTTTAAGTAGGTGAAATATTTACAGAGTAAGAACACATAAATGTGAGGATGTAAGCATAGATGCGTAGGTAAAAATATTTACACAAAGACCTCTAACATGCGCATTAACAACAACAAAAAAGAACTCTTGAAAAATGACAGGCTATGAAAAGTCACTCTTACAAGAACAGATCAAGATGGTTAGTAAAGACATTAAAAAATCATCAAGGAACAAATTCAAATGGCCAGAAACATTTGGAAAACATACAAAATTTCTGGAAATGAGGGAAAGATAATTACTTATTTTAAAAAAATATTTATTTATTTATTTGAAAGAGAGAGAGAGAGAGAGTAAGAGAGAGCAGCAAGGAGGAGCAGAGGGAGAGGGAGAGAGAATCTCAACAGACTCTACTCCAAGCTTGGATCCTGACAAGGTCCTGGATCTCACAACCGTGAGATCAGGGCCCTGAGATCATGACCCTAAGATCATGACCTGAGCTGAAACCACGAGTCAGTAACTTAACTAACTATGCTGCCAAGACACCACAATAAGGGAAAGATAATTTTTTAAAAAATCTTTATTTTTAATTTTTTTAAAGACTTTATTTATTTGACAGAGAGAGAGATCACAAGTAGGCAGAGAGGTAGGCAGAGAGAGAGGAGGAAGCAGGCTCCCTGCTGATCAGAGAGCCCGATGAGGGGCTCAATCCCAGGACCCTGAGATCATGACCTGAGCTGAAGGCAGAGGCTTAAAACACTGAGCCACCCAGGCGCCCTGAGGGAAAGATAATTTAAGGACAAGACTGTACTTCACACTCATCAGTTTGAAAAATATATATATGTAACTACTGCCAGTGGAAATGCAGGAATAAGATTACTCTTGCACAAGACTGATGGCTAAGTTAATTTTTACTCAACCATTTTTATTTTAGAAGCAAAACATTAAGAGTGAATGCCTGGGAATAAAGGAGTAGTAGAATAAACAGAAGTGCATTCACACTATAGGCTGCTATGTAAACATTCAAGGATCTTTAAAATCCGCACCAGTTCATCAGTTCACCTGAATGGTGGAACAGATTAACTACAAAAATATCCGTTCAACCACCTAAAAAACGATTTATTATTATTATTATTTAATTTTAATTCAATTAGCCTACATATAGTACATCATCAGTTTTTGGTATAGCATTCAATGATTCATTAGTTGCATATTTAAAAACAGCAACTATCATCTCACTTTTTCTGCCTTGAAATTGTAAATATGTTTATTTATTTATTTTTTAATATTTTATTTTATTTATTTGACAGACAGAGATCACAAGTAGGCAGAGCAGGAGGAAGAGAGAGAGGGGGAAGCAGGCTCCCCGCTGAGCAGAGAGCCTGATGCGAGGCTCGATCCCAGGACCCGGAGATCATGACCTGAGCCAAAGGCAGAGGCTTTAACCCACTGAGCCACCCAGGCGCCCCAAACTGTAAATATGTTTAAATTTTTTAAAGTGTTCCAAGCCCTTGGTGAGTTCTTCACTTCTCTGCTGTCCACGGGGACTCCCCTTCTTATCTATAAGCAGTAGAGAATGACACTTACCAGCAGATACCAAGGCAAGTATCCTTTAAAATTTCTAAAGAAAATGTACTTGTTCCAATGCGATTAACTGGGGTCAATGAACTTAACTTTCTTGGTGTCTCTTGCCTGATTATCTACCTAAACTCTATCTGTAATACATCTATTATCTATAATCTATCTACCTATCATCCATCTATCTACCTGCAAAAGATGAAGCAAGGATAAGGACTCAGAGATTATCTTCACTTTGTTTATTAGGCCACATATATGACATCATCAGCTTCTTCTTTTTATTCATCCTGTGGCCTAGGAAAGTGTAGATAATCTCTAAATTCTCATCTTTGTTTCATCTTTTGCTGCTCATACAACTTTCAGCAAAGCCTCCACTTTAGCAGAGTAAAGGCTTGAAGACAATGGGACATGTGGATTAAGAGGGCAGGGTAGGGATGGGGAGTGGAGAACTGGGGAGAATTCACACCAAAGTTTATTAATAGTTTCCTTTGAGTGGTGACATCACAAATGACTTTAACTTCATCTTTATTGGGCAAGGTTCATTCATCAAAGCCCTTACGACGCAGCAATAATTGGGAATATTTTCAATAATAACACCGGCAACAAGAAAGCCATGTCCTAAAGACCTAAGCATTTTGGAAATGGGGAATCAATTAAAATTTAAAAAAAAATAGATAGTGCTAACTGTTCTAGTTGTTAACATGGAAAAAGCAGTCTGGTAAACAGGCCTAACTCGACTCTTTCCTCCTTCTCTTTCATCACTGAAACATGCTGACAAGAGAAATCACATTGTCCACTTCAGTAATTTTTGCTTGCATACATTTGGTCCACGGTGCTCTGGGAAGAACACAGTGGTTTAGCAGCATACAACTTGAATCCTAATAAAGCATGGGAGATCCCAAAAGAAAATGATTCTTGGAGTTATTTAACTCCTGGCGTAGTTATTGGTTTACTCATAAATTCCTCTTTGTTTTCAATAGAGAAGTGATGTTAATGATTTAAATGTGTGTTTGGTTATGTCCATGG
Organism: Taxidea taxus jeffersonii; assembly: GCA_003697995.1. NCBI lineage: Eukaryota > Metazoa > Chordata > Mammalia > Carnivora > Mustelidae > Taxidea > Taxidea taxus. The sequence continues at coordinate 38,328 of RCUC01130926.1, forward strand.
TTCGGAACCTGTCACGTTGCTAACAATACAATTTCAGACATGAGTTCTGAGTGTCACTTTTGAGTTGGAGTTCCAGAGATCATTTTCATTTTTGTTAACATGGCTGATTTCGCAGTAAGTATGCATGCGATTTTTTATTATGGTACTCTTTTGTTCACAGTTTTGTATCACTTTAATGTCTTTGTCTTAGTACTGTATGAAGAGCCTCACTGTAGAGATGAATGAAAACTCTGAGGTCCATGGCTTTGGTAGTAATTAAATGGCAGCACATTTCAAAGCTATGGATATTTAATGTCACCAAAGTATCGGTTTCACATTTGGTTCAATACTGTGTGTGGGAATTAAATGCAGAACAGTGTGTGTGTTATCACTGCTTAATCATGTAAATGGTATTCACATGTTAGGCCTCTGTTCTTAATTGAATTTTTGCTTCTTTATTTAGAAACAAAGATTTCTTGATAAGGTTAAATTGGTTTTAAGCAGAAGCATATTCTTAAGAAATTAATTTTCATATTTTCTCACTGGTACTCAGTTGTAAGTGAATGTCACAGCATGTGTGATGACAATACTGCACATTTTATCTTTATTCTAGAGGTACAGCTCTGTGATGAGCAAAGCTCAAGCTGGAAAAATATCTATGGCAATAATGTGCTTTCATTTTTATTTTTTCAATCATAAAATGGCCTATGAACATCTAGAATTAATACAAGTGGACAGCTAATAAATAAATAAATAAATAACAAAAAAGGTTAAAAAAATTCCTTAGGCATTAACTTCACATGTACCTCATATATCTAAGTTATAGAAGACATTTAGAGGCCTAAATCTTTTAGGCAGCAATAGATTTAGTTCATTTGCCTCTAAGAGAAATTTCTTCTAACTTGCTAAAATTTTCTATTGCAGAACTTACTTTAAGGCAAGTGGTGAAAAACTTTGTTCTTGAAATTCCTGGTTTTGTCTCTTAATCAATCACATCAGTGAATTGTGAAGACTTTCTCAATTGGTCTTCTGAAACTCTTTTAGGGCATATGTATTTTTTAAGAAGGAGTTAGTCCATTGCTAAATTATTATTATTATTAATTTAAATTTAATTAGCCAACAGATAGTACATCATTAGTTTTTTGTTGTAGCTAGTCCATTGCTAAATTAAACATGGTTGTTTACATATTAATAACATGTATATAAAGTAGTTGTTTTGAATTTAAGTTGAGTTTATTTGTAACAAAAAATAAACCATTTAAAACATTGACATAGTTTTACTTCCCAAATTAAGGCATTCATTTTATTACGATTATTACTGGTCATTGATTTATCATAGCAGTAAACTCTTGCTGATAACAAAGTATTCACTTAAACATAGGAAAGTTGCAATTAAATTTAGGAAGTTATTTGTTACTCTTTCATCTCTTTGAGTGAGTAAACAGAATGAATTTATCATCCACCAAATCCAATTTGCATTGTAATAATATAGTCATTATCCTACACCAAGAGATGCTGGAGAAAAGTATTGAGAATGACTGGCTGAATATTTTACAGGAGTCCAGGATTTTAAGGATTTCTGAATTCAAATCCCAAGTCTTATAACTGATCATACAGTTATTAGCTAAACATTACTTATTCTCTGCAAAAGTGAAAGCTGAAAAATACTAAGTATAGAATTAAATGGATAGTATCAAATCCATTTTGAGATAAATCTACTTGATAGGTGTTTGAGAAACTATAACCCATTTAGGACTCACTTCTTAAAATATATTCATTTGAATGAAAACATGTATTATCCAAGATTTCTGATCCAGAAACCATTCTCATCTACTGCATCTTTGACCTGTATTAATTTCTTGCTTATAGATCTGCTTTCTCTGCTGGACTGAGAACTTTTTGTAAGTGGTGACTTTCTCAAACATATTTGAACCATAAGCCTTATTTTATAGTACTTCATAATAATAAGTGCTCAATAACCGCTCCTTGGCTCGTATACAAAATGGCTTGACCATTCTTCTATGACTTTAAACCCCGAGGCACAGGAATTTTAAAGTCCCTTTACAGCTTCAGGACCTTTCCAAGAAGCAACCACAGGAGCAATAACAACCAAACCAAACCAAATGAAACCAGACCATCTGTTTTCTATTACCCTTTATTCTCAGAAAAGTGGCTTGCTGCATCATATGTCCATAATAAAATAGGAGGGGGGCGTCTTGGCTGATTCTTTAGAGAATTATAAAGTTCTACTTTTAGGTAACCTGAAGGAGATGTTGGTAGAAAGATTAGGGGTGTGTGTGTGTGTGTGTGTGTGTGTGTGTGTGTGT